>CAUJRU010001603.1:52181-131607 GCA_963277665.1 Viscum album
TTTAATTAATAATTACTTAATAATAAATGAATAATATGAAAATAAAATAATAATTAAATAATTAAATAATAAATGAATAATAGACTAAGCATAAAAAATAAATTAACAAATTAACCATAAATTAATAAATGATAAATAATAAATAATAAATAACAAATAATTGAATAAATAAAAAAATTGAAAGAATGAATAAATAAATAAATAATATATATATATAATGAATAATAAATAATAAATAATTAAGAATTAATAATAACTAATTAATAATAACTAATAATTAATCATTAATCATTAACAATTTATAATTAATAATTGCTAAGAAATATATAAACATTTATAAATATTTAATAATTTATTAATAATATATTAAAAATTTATTAATAATTAATTAATAAATATTTAATATTTAATAAATAAACAAATAAATAGTAGATAATAAAATAATAATAAATATATATTTAAAAATAAAAATAAATTAATAATTAATA
Organism: Viscum album; assembly: GCA_963277665.1. Classification (NCBI taxonomy): domain Eukaryota; kingdom Viridiplantae; phylum Streptophyta; class Magnoliopsida; order Santalales; family Viscaceae; genus Viscum; species Viscum album. The sequence goes on from CAUJRU010001603.1 coordinate 52,670, forward strand.
ATTAATAAATAAATATATATATCAATAAATAATAATATAATAATATAATAATAATAATAAATTAATTATTTAATTAAAAAATTAAAATTAATAATTAATAAATGAATAATTAAATAAATAAATAAATAATAACAAAAGAATAATATACTAATTGTAATTATTTAATTAATAAATTTAAAATAAATTAATAAATTTAAAATATTAAATAATAAATGAGTAATTCAATAAATATATAAATAATTAATAATTAATAATTAATAATTAATAATTAATAATAACTAATTATTAATAATGGATCATTAAGATATTTTAAATAATAATTAATATTAAAAATTTAAAATTTTATAAACAATTAATAAATATTTATTATTGAATAGATAAATAATAAATGAATAATACACTTATAATGAATTAATATTTCATAAATAAGAAATAAATTAATAAATATAATTTAAAAATAATAAATAATGAATAATAAATAATAGATAATAGATAATAAATGAAATAAATAAACAAATAAATAGATAAATAAATAAATAATAACTAAAAAATATTTATTAATTAATAATTAATGATAACTAATAACTAATAATTAATATTCAATAATTAAATTATAATAATTTTTCATTAATAATAAATAATAAATAATTATTAATTAATATATAATATTCAATATTTTATTTTTTATAAATAATTAACATATTATTAACAACTAATCAATAAATAATGAATAAAGAATAAATAAATGATAAATGAATGAATAATTGACTAATAATAAGTTAATAATTAATAATTAATTGATTAATTAAATTTAAATTAATAATTAATGTGTACATAATAAATAAAAACAATAAATAAATATTACATATTAAATAACTAAAATTTAATTTAATTAAATAATAATTAATAATTACTCATTAATAAATGAATAATAATTACTAATTATTTAATTAATTTTAAATAAACAAATAATAGATAAATAATAAATAATAAATAAATAATCTCATAGTGAAATCATAAAATGTTAATAAACCCTAAAAACCAAAAAAAACTCTGAAATAATCTTAAATTTTGACATGGGACTCTTTTTTATCACCATAACCCGAAAAATGAAGATTGTGAAACATGCTTCGATATGGTATGTTGTACATACTAAATGGATACCTAGATCGGAAGTTATAGCAGTTTGAAATTTAACGAATCGAGGTCGATGACTATAAACACCATTTTAGAGGCCTCTAGGGCCTTTCTTGGGAAAAAAGTGGCACAATGCTCAATGATTTTCTACCAGACCTAAGTGGCATAAATCTCATCACAGACTTCGATTTGCTATGTGGTAGAGCCCAAACTGACACCTAGTTCAAAAGATATGGTTATTTGATGTTAAAGTTCAATTTTTGTCTTTTTTTTAAACTATAATAACTTTTATTCATTTATTTGTTTCACACTATTATAATGTAGATTTTTTTAGATCATTTCATAAGCTTTGATTTGACTAGTTGTGGAGCAAAAATGGACTCTCTAATCAAATGTTATGGCCATTTGATGTGAAGCCTTTTTCTCAACTTATCAATGATGTATTTAGTTGAAAAATATTTCTAACTAATAATTATAAATATTTATTAATTGACCCAATATAAATAATTAAAATTATAAAAAATAAACTATATTTTATTGTAAATAATAATTAATAATTAATAATTAATTGACAAATAGTTTTGAAAAGAATTCTTCAATTTTGTCGCGGTATTTTAAAAAAAACACTACAAAATTTAAATGTAATTTGTTTTTATTTTCTAAAAACAATTATACATAATATTTCAAATAAATCAATGGTAGTTTTTAAAAATCAACACTAAAAATCCCCGCTAAAAAACTATTTTATGGTAGTGACTGTTTTATTGCTAATGTTTCTTTAAAACTCATTTTAAATGATTTTAATTCAATGAACCATAATTTATTCATCAAATATAATTTCAATTTACTTAATTATTATTTTTTGGGATATACATGTCTACAATATTATTTTATGACAAATAAAACCAAATTTCTGAAATAATTATTTTGTCCGAATTAAAAAAAACTTTTTCCCATCACACTTTATCTTTTGTGATATATATAACTTGATTACTACTTATTCCTTATAAGTGTTCGGTATATACTTCCCTTTGATATATCATACCAAGATTCTACCTTTCTCAGGATATTCTAATGGATTATGATTTGAATGTTTCAAAGTGACATGAGACACTTTGGAAGGTTTATGGATTATTTCCTTAGGAATTTTTCTATCATCCCATTTAAAACTATAATCATTTGTGTCAACATCCTTTTTTGATTCTTTTAATATATTGATGTTTATCCCTTATGATACCATCTAACAATTGTTTTGAAGGGTTGATGATCATTTTGACTGTCCATGTGATAATTTGATACAATTCATGGGTTATAGTTAAAGTATTCACATTTTGTATACATTTTTTTCAATATGAATATTTTGGTTGTTTAGGTTTAACCCTTTTCATATGAGGAATGTATTAGACATAGAAAGTGATGGGAGGGACCTGTTATAGCCCATCGATGCATCCGTAGGTATTATGAGACAAACTAGATATTGTTTTAGATGAGGCCTTTCCTCTTTATTTGATTCATGGCATGAAGCATTGATAGTAATAGATTCTTGGCATGAAGCCTTGATAGTAATTAATTCTTGGAATAAATCCTTGACTGTAAGATTATTGGAATGAAGCCTTGATGGTATGTTTTATGTATCAATCATTATGCATTTCCCTCATTATAGAACTCGTAATAGGTAATCTATCAGATTTTTTGACTAGTCTAATATCCATGGTTATGTTTTTTATTGCGTTATTTAATCTTCTTTTATTCCTTCCATAATATGCTCAAGATTTTTTTAATGGATTGTGTATTTTATTTATTCATCCTCTCTAATATTTATTCCTCAGCTGTATTTTTTACCCTTATAGATCATATAGGCTCACCCCTTTCTTGTTATTCCTTTCCCTTGGTTGTGAATAACAAGTCCCTAAATAAGATTTTAAGGAGGTAGTTTATTTCATTATATATTTTATGGTGTTTTATTTAATTTTCACAATGTGTTATGGGTATCATGAATGTAATTTAGTATTGAAAGAATGGTAAACTAATCAGTCCTTCAAGATTTCATTCCTTGTAATCATGCTAAATCAATAAAATGATGGACCAGCTCCGAGCTTCTAGGGTCGAGGCGTTACAGTTTGTATCAGAGGATGATTAGCAGCATCCTCAAAAGTAATATTTAGAAAATTATAAATCCTAACCCTAAGATATAATTTGGGGATAAGTATATAAGAACATCCTATAATTTTGTTAAGGTAGATATTATTTGAGTCCTATATGCAATATATCCATATCTGGATACTACAAGTGGATGTGGTTCTTTCAAAGATGTACCTAGGTGTAAAAACTCTGACAAGGTGTCCCAAGACTAACTTGGGGTAATTTGGTACAAGAAATGGGCATTACTATGCACCTGGTTTTACACTCATGGGGTATATTATTAGGATAATGGAAATTTTCTTTACAATCTAATATTAGGGATTTAAATGAAAACATGTCCTCAAAAAAACTATTTTTATGATTATGAGATTTGTTGCACATAAATTATTCAATTTATGTTAAGTATTTCTCTAGTATTATGATTAAACATTATGTTTCATCATGTTTGATCTATTCTATTGTATTAAATTGTTTATAAATGGATCCTAATGAATGGAATGGGAACCACATTAATGAACATAATCCAAAGAGTAATAATGTTCTTTTCTTTGATGGGTTTAAGCCAATATTTCAAAGGGAATCCATGTCTCAATCATTATCATCTTATTAGGACCTAGTATTTTATCTTAAAAATATGTAGAAAGAGTTTTCTATGTGTTATGTCTTTAGAAGGAAAAAAGAGAATAAGAGGAAAACTGGGAAGATGATAGATAAAAGGAAAAATTAAAGGAATTATTTTTGAACATGTGATAATTGTGGAAGGAATCACCATGTTATTTTCTAAAAAAAAGAACTATTTTTTCAACATTTTTGGAGATAAATGAAACTATTTTTGTGATTTCAAGGTTATGGAAAAAATTTCCAATGTATAATGGTTATACTTTAAGGATATGGGGCACTACTCAAATCAATGTACCAAGGGTCACAGAGATATAACTCAGAAAAGTGAAAGGGGTCATTGTAAGGATTTTCTTATTACTTAAGTAAAAATGAAATAATTAATGTATTGGTGTAGTTAGATCCAAGATTTATGTTTTTATTATAAAATTTATTTGATATATAAGGACTGTACTACATGACTACTTCACTGTGTATTTATGAATGTATGGTGCCAAGGAAAAGTGACTCAGATACAAGTTAATATCTTAGTATTGTATATGGTTGAGGGAAAGAAAATCCTTAATATTATATGGTACTGATACATATATTCCGGAATAAAGATATGAATGATTTTTATAATTTAAATTGGATAACACTTACTATTTTGGATCAAAGTAATGGACTGTCGACAAAGTGGCTTATGTTATCCTTGATTGTTTCACGAACCCAACTAGTCGTCATCTGAACAGGCACCTGATCTGGTCTATGGCATGGCCTGAAGGGTATTCCTAATCCCCATTATACGGTAACAAGTTCCTATGTATTAATATTACAACATTGGAATTATTACCCAAAATTTACAAACATAAAATATCCCACAATTCAAATAAAATTAAACAAAAAAACTATAACCAAAAAATCCATAAACAATTTCTATATCTGAGTCATATGTTTTATAATGAAATCTACAATAAAGAAGGAAACAACTACCTCAAAAAGAAACCACCATGACAATAAGTGCATCACCCTCAAGCTATATCCACATGAACTCACAAAGGAAGACCACTAACAACCCGAACCACCATCTCCAAATACCTTTCCTTTACCTATATCAAACGTAATCAAATCTATATACACCCAAATGTGTAACTAGGGTGTGATATACCATTTGATAGTATTCCACCCAACAGAACATTCCATGATATAAACAATATAAGATAAAAATATTTCATGTTTTTTAAAAAGATAACTGCAAAAATTTCATTGAAAGAAACATTTAAGGAAACCAACATTAAAGAGAACATGTTTTCATTTGAAATAACCAATAATTCATATCGTATAATGACTATAAGTGTGATATAACAAAAGAGAACTAGTCACATGATATCCATATAAGCACTAGCTAAGAGTGGGACCCTATTGACATCGTATCTCACTAAAAAGAGGTATACCAACCACAATAATCCACACTATCTTGTAAAACCCAGTAGAGAGGAGAGATAAAAAAATCCAATGGTGCCCAATAATCATAAATATTTAGTTAGTGTTTTCATCGTCAATACTTATAAGTGAAACTAGGTCGAACACATTTCTGAATCACTATAATACTAGTCCTAGTTGGATCACCTAGTCACAAATGATTCCCATTGTCCTCAATCATGTTCCACATTTCACATAACACACCACTTCCACATTTCATAAACCAGTCATGCAATACACCTCATGAGACACCACTTGCACACCTAGAGTATTTTTTAAAAAAATCATACACATAAAAAAACCTTTTCTGTAAAAGATTCGCATCACATAAATAATGTAATAAAACAATTTGAAAATTTATAAAACACTCAATAGTGTAAAATGATCCTATAAAAAAAATCGGTAATACTATGGGTGTAAGAATATATTCCAAACCTATACCCATGGTTTACCAAAACTGTTTGTATAGGGTAAAAAATCAAACATATAGCCACTGTTTTTTGGAAATCATGGGTATAGGTCACCCTATACCGACAGTTTTTGAAAAAATATTGGTAATGGGTTCGGTTCAAGGCCTATAACCACATTTTTTCCAAAACTATGGTTATTTGTGTGGGTAAAAAATCTATTCCCATGGTTCTGAAAAACTGTGGGTATACCTTTTTTGCATGAGCATAGGGAAAAAAATTTCTGTGGAACCAATAAAATTTTCTAGGAACACCTATTCCCATAGTATTTTCTTATTTCCATAGTTTATATAAATATATATAAGTGAATATATATTTATATATTCAAAAGAGAATTTGGTGTAGTGGTTAGGAACAACGTCTCTAATGTACCAGTCAAGGGATCAAATACTATGACCGATATTATTTTAAAACCTATGCCAATAGTTTAAAAACCATGGGTATAGTGTTTTGACCTAGTGGAAAGCACATATTCCCATGATTTTGAAACCATGGGTATAGAGTTTTCAAACCAAGGGTATAGCTTATAGCTAGAAAACATCTTACATTCCCACCGTTACCATAACTGTGGGTATAGATTCATTTTTTAGAAGTGACAATAAAGTAGTACAATAAGGGTTTTCATAAAAAATATATCTAATTCCATATAGAAAAAACTTTTTAAGACCAATTTAATATGAAATCCTTTTTAAAATTACTTTCCTATCACATACAATATTCACAGAACACATAAAAATTTTCAAACAAGCATAATCAATTCATTAAATTAGGGTTAATCATGAAATCCCCTACCTTGGGTGTAGAATCTTCCAGAATCTAGTCTGAAACATCAACTACAACTCAACCACATCCTAGAGAATAAATATCCAACCCTATACGTGGAGATTAAACCCAAAATTTCAATATTGAACCCCAAAGTAGTAACCCTAGATTCTAGAAAAAAGAATCCCAAATAAAGGTAAGGAAACTATAGAAATAGAGTGAAGAAATGAGAGAGAGGACTCTTAATTGATTAATTGAAGAAGAACAACCCAAATCAAGCAAAAAAATTAGTCCCCATGGGAGGAGGATGGAGGGGGGAAAGACCAGGGAGAAAGAAACCAAAGGAGAGGTGAAAATGTTCGTTTGGGGGGGGGGTCAAAATCAATAGGGTAGATAATATACACCAATTTTTAATGAGGTAGATAGGGCACATGGTTAGTTTTCATGGTCTAATAATCCATGTCGAAACTATAATGCATGCTCCTTCCCAGAATCTCTTACCTCGTTTCTACCTTTCATGGTCTAACTAACCATGCATTGGATATGTGGTAGTTTCTACATCAAATGGCCGGTGACTGTATGACTACCTAGGTAGAGGCCCACAACTGTGCTCTGGTCATGCGGTAGGTTCTACCTCACCCAGAAACATGTTGCACAGTTATATGGTCATGGTTCATAATTACTAATAACCATGTTCCATCCATGCACTATGTTATGTATACCTCAACCCATTTATTTTTCTATAAAACATCAAAATAAATCCACGGGAAAATAGGTAGACTGAAAATGAATATAAAAATTCTGGAAATGGAAATAAAAAATGTAACAATTCTTCCCACCATGAAAAAATTATGTCCTCGGAAATTAAACTCAAAACATAATATGAAATTTAGAATGTACGTTCTTTTTCAACCCATAAACTCTACTCCGAAGTCTCTGTTATATCACTACTATGTATCCATATAATGCAGACTATTAGTATACAGTTCCCATGAATCACCTTCTCTTGGAAATACACTATCTGCAACAGTCATTCAAAGATAGAAAAATCAGACTACATATACAATAATTCCAAATTTAATACATGAGATGTATCTTGATAATACATATTAAATTGAGAGACATGAAATATTTCATGATTTAACTTCAACAGAGAAGTAAAATATAACATGTATTACACATTTCCAATCATCTTAGCGAGTTCAAAAGATCAGAAATACTTATGTGTTAGCTTTCCCTTCTTTCTTGAATGATGATGACTTAAATGTGGTACCTCCTTCAAGAACTCCCATTCACCTACAAAAAACACAACATCATAGTGCCTATGATTTGCATGAGACTTGTGATGACTCTTAGTATTCAATAATCGTTTTTGGATCAATGTAACCTTCTCATACATCTCTTGCATGAAGCTCGGTCACAACAATGAGGTCTCACCTACCCCATCCAAACACAAAGGAGGTCGAGAAGTCTGGTCATAGAGCACATCAAAAGGATCCATTCAAATAGAGGATTGGTAATTTTTATTATAAATAATCTTGACCAATCCCAAATGGCTATCTCATGTTCCTCCAATGTCCAAAACACAAGCATGAATCATTTCCTCTAGAATCTGATTCTTCCACTCCATCTGACCATCTTTTTTAGGGTGGTATGTGGTACTCATCTTTATCTATGACCCTAAATCATTTTGAAGGCCTTCCCAAAACTATAAGGTGAAGCTAGGGTCCCTATTAGAGATAATTACCAACGACACACCACGAATCCTTCAAACTTCTTGAACATATAATCATCCTAGCACATCCACTTTTGCTAAATCCTTTGTCGGAATGAAATGTGTTGATTTTGTCAAATGGTCGATTACCATCCAAATAAATTTCCTTCACTGAGGATTATGAGGAAATAAATTAAAAAAATCCATGGAGACCCTGTCACACATCCATGTTGAAAACGGTAACGGCTGAAGCAAACTAGAGTCCCTTTGATGCTCTACATTCACTTGCTAACATATATAACACCTCGATATGAATTGAGCTATATCTCACCTCATTTATAGCCACCATAACATCTAAATAACATCACAAGAAATATTGGTAGCACAAGGATTGATGACAATTTGAGATTGGTGGCTCTCCTGAATCACCAACATCCTCAAACACAATGACACCACACAATGACCATTGAAACTAAGAACACACTTGGGAAAGAGTGGCCAATCTCATATTTTCTCCCCACCATGAAGAAACTACATAGACTATCGACATAGATCATCACCAAGATCGGCCCACTGAATCAGCTCCAAAAGTGAAGGAACTAACTATACACTCGCCATGAATGATCCTCCACTTTGCTCCTTGCTCTCCAAGGGCATCTGGACTAAAATACCCATCAAGGACCACTCATCACTGGACTTCCTCAATGCTTGCACTATCACTTTACTGCACATTGTTTCAACCACCACATTAACGTTTCTTTGGTTATAGATGATATCAAAGTCAAACACCTGTAGATACTCAATCCAATGGTGTTTCCTCAAGTTAAAATCCATTTGGGAGAAAATGTAGGCTATGATTTAATGATCATAATAGAAAAAAAATTTCTCCCCAAAAATGTAACACCCCAATCTTCCATGGTACGCTTTTCTTTGAATAATACACTAGCGTGTGTTGTATGCAACTTCGAGTTCTAACACACCACAACCAATGAAACTAGCCGTTATGAATAGTAATACCCACTTTTTGAAATTTTATACAATTTATGTTTCAAAATGGATTTCATTTTTTGATTAAGAATATTGAAATTATCCTAGGGTAAATTTTTTGTACTTTTCTGAAAACATTCAATTTTTGGTGGATATTGAAAAACCCTAAGTTATAGTTTAAAACCGAATTTTTATTTAAATAATTATCTATTTTATTTAAATTTATTTTAGTTCAAAATAGATACATAATTCCTATATAAGTTCAATGTAATTCATTCGAGTTAGTTTATAATAATTTAATATATATAAAAATTTTATTGAACTTTTTACCGTATTTTACCCATCTCTTAGGAGAATTTGCAAATTCACATAAAACATAATTTTACCACTTCTGTGAGAGGAATTTCAAAAATCCGAGAGACACGGATGATATCAATAAGTAGAAAGTGGTTCAATGAGACGGAAATAATTTTTTCTGAATAGTAACTTTTTACATTTATTTACCACAGTTAAAAGTAAATAGGGTAATTAAGGGTAAAAATGATATTATTATTACCCTAACACATGTCCAAATTCTATTGGATAAGTATTATTAGACCATATAAATCCTTTTTAATAAAATATGAACCTCTTTAGTTCACTTGGATTATATTAGGTCATTTATTATTATTTAATTCAAAGAAGAGTTAAAAGAATTAAAATCAAAGTTTAATAACTAAAAACTTATAGTATAGGGTTATACATAAGATAGATTTGATTATAAATATTCATTATAAAGATAAAAATATTTACTACATAGTGGTATTTTATTTATAATTTTTATACATTAAATAATTTAATTTATTTATGACAAATTGGTGATGCGGTAATTACCTAATTAATGAAATATTAAAATAATTGATATTATAAATATCCAAATAAATGTAATTTGAGACTTTTTAGGAATTCCACAAATTTTATAGGTTAATATGACATGTTTGGACTACTTAACTGAATTTTGTTCGAATTAATAATGATTTTAAGACTTTAACAAAATCAATTATTAAATAGTGTAAAAATTGACATAAAAGAGTTTTTAAAACTAATATTATATGATAAATTGATATAATATCCATAAAAATATAAGGTTTGGCCAAAAGACTTATATAATGATAGATTTATCATTAATGAACCACTTTGGGTTCTCTTAGAATTATATAGTATGATTATTAGCCATATAATATAAAAATACAAAGAGACATGATAAATGTCAAACTATTTAACAAAGAGTTAAATATAAATGATGAGGTTAATATAGTCACCCAAACCTATCTAAAATATATTGGATGAACGGATTTAGACCCACCCCACATTATACTCTAAATTAGTTACTTTGGAGCCATTATAAACTGAATATGGATTTATTATAAAATAATATTTTATGTTTTTCCTAAGGTTCCCCTCACCACTCTTTTAAAAGGTTACTCCTCCTTCTCTCAAATTCATACCTTCAAAGCATTTTGGTTCGGCCAAAACCTACACCAATAACCAATCAACCTGCCTCAATTAATCCTAAAGGCCTTACTTTTGTCAGAAATCCAACTTCAGGAGCCATTTTGATCGAATCCAAAGGAAGAACCCGAAGAAGAGGTAATAATTTCACCACCCTCTTTCAAGTTCCTTTCTTCGTCCACTTATTCATTCTTTGTTATTTACATTCTAATACAATAAATTCAGTATCTTCTATATACTATGATGTTATTATAAATATGGTACAACCATATTCATTATTCAATCCATCTTTTGAATGACATGTCACCATACGTGTGTATGTACGGCGTACCGTCTCCACGTCGTGGTGTAATTGTTATTCGAAAAAATATTATTTGGATGGGTATGATATTGATGTTTAATTTAATTAAATAATAAATAAAACATTATAAAAATTGTTTTTATATGATATAACATCCAATTATATATTATTTTAATATCAAAAGAATGATATTGTCGTCTGTGCGTACTTACAGACTACCATCCCCACAAACGCGATGATATTCATTCCTCACTATATCCATTCAAGTATAATTCTCATTTGATGATTAAAAATAATGTTTAGGGACTTTATATAGTTTTGGATATGAATAAGATACAATCTATCCATAACGACCACAACTTATGTAACAAAACCTATAAAATAAAATGAGTAAGTTAACACCCGAAACGATGATAATACTAAAATATTATTAACAAAGAAATGTTAAAATATAATATATGATATTATATTAATGTATATGATTCTTGTATAATTTAATAGAAATTATTTCACCGTTATACAGGAGGTTAACCTACATTCGACCAAGGAAAATTACAATTTAAGGGTTTATTTCACAATCTCTTCATTATCTGAGTTTGTTTATACGTGATTATCTACTCGGACCTCTTTATCATCCACAACCATGTTTTTTAAACATGTATTTCAATAAAATATTACTCTTTTATAGACTATGTTTTAAAGTAATTTATAACCTTGTTTTACTTTTTATATGATGTATATAAAGGAATCTTTCCATCGTTTCCCAAATAGGGTCCTTTTTAACCTTTTCGACAAAATTAAGATAAGAATGTATTTTTTTAACTTATATGGCGGGTGTGGATATTTTCTACCATTATAAAATTTTCAAAGATTCCATTACAATATTATAAGAAAATTTTCCAATTAAAAGTTTTCTTTTATAATTATGTGACTTTTAAATGTTAAAAAAAAGATATTTTTCTCTCAAATAGTTTTGATTTCATCTATGTCAACATCCTTTGATTGATTTTAAGTTTATTTGAAGTTGATTTATTATGATAAAAAACTTCCATATTTTATTGAAGGTTTTGTGATATGATTTACTGTGGATGTGTTTTTTTATACCATTCATGGTTTATAGAGAAAGTATTGACATTTCGTATGACAGTTTTAATACGAATGATTATGTTATGTTTAAACCTGTTCATATGAGGAATGCATTGGACTTAATAAATGATGGGTGGAGCCCACTATAGCTCCTCGATGCATCGGTGTGTCTTATGAGACAGACTAGTGTCTTCGCATAAGTCCTTGACAAAATTTTATTTGTAGTCTGGGCACAAGGCCTTGACTATGTGGTTATGATAGTCTGGCATTATGCATTCCATCATTATGAAAGTGGTTATTGATATTGCATGTGATTATTCGATTAGTAGAATATCCATGTGAATAAGTAAATGAAATTATTTCATTTTATTTCTCCCATATTATTCAGAAGTACATTTTTAAAAGGCTTTTGTTTTAATTATACATTTCCTTGAATGTTTATGCATATTTATGAAATTTTTCGCTATATTGTTATACTTACTAGGCATTTGAGCTCACCCCTTTCTATGTTTTATTTTTTCCAGGATGTGAAGAAGTATTTTATGAATGACATGTAGGGATAGTATGAGGGGATATGATTTTGGTCTATGGAGACTATATATAGTTGTAGTTTTTCAGTTTATGATGTAATGTATACTTTATGAATGTATCTAGTGATTCCAAGGTTGCTAAACTAATCTATCTTTCAAGAAATAATCCTTTGTGATCATTCCAATGTAATGTAATAATGCACCGACTCTGGGTAACTAGGTTCAGGGCATTACAGTTTGTATCATAGAAGGTTTATTACAAACCTTGGAAGCTAGATTTGGATAAACTCTGTTTAGAGCACATATACCTAAGATGGACTTTGAGGATTAGTATAGAAGAACTTCTTATAATTTCAGTATTGTAGAGATTTTGTGAGTTTTCCGTGAAATACATCCCTATCCGGATATAAGAAGGTAGAGTTGGCTCTGGCATAGATGTACCGAGGGGTAAAACCCAAAAACACCGCTTCGATTTAGGCTTGAATGGGAACCGGTGCACGAAAATGGGCCTTGTTGCACTCTTGGTGACAACACTCCCGGGGAATATGCTTAGGATAATTCTCAATTTCTTTACAAACCATTATGAAGGGTTTATGAGTATATAATTTCTCTAAGAAATTTTTTTTATGATTTTGGATTATATCCATAAACTGATCAATTTATGTTAAGTGTTTTATATGTTTGGATTTATTTATTGTGATTCATAAACTATTCTATTGTATGCCATTGTTTAGAAATGGGGCCAAGTGAAAGGAATGGAAATTGTATCAATGCACGCACTCCATGTAGGGATTTCCCTCCTCCTCAAGATAATTATAGTTGAGATGGTGATGCAACAGGTGTTGATCAGCTAATCACCATACTGGGACAACTCACTCGGGTTATGAATAATAACCTTACCCGTATGGAGCACCCAGATCCACAGCATGGAGGATCAAAGTTAGACCGCATCATTAGGCAAAAACCACCAACATTCAATGGGATTACAAATCCATTAGTAGCTGAGAAATGGATTACTTCCTTAGAGAAAATATTCCATTCCTTGGGTTGTAGCGAAAGGAAAAAAGTTGTCATGGAAGTTTACCGCCTCACTGAAGATGCTAATCAATGGTGGTCATTGATTCAAAACACAAAGTTTGATGGTGAAGTATCAAATATGGAATAGAGGGAGTTTATAGATATTTTCTTAGAAAAATACTTTCCTCAAGACCATCGAGCAGATATGGAAATCCAAATTCTGAGTTTGTGGGAAAAGGAGGATGAGAATGTCGCAAAGTATGAGGCTAACTTTACAAGGTTAGCAAGGCATGCAGCAGATTATATACGTATACCAAGGAGTAAGATTGATTGTTTCTTTTATGGGTTAAAACCATTTCTCCATTGAGAATTATTCTCAAAATCCTTCTGGTCGTACGAAGATATTGTCTCATGTGCTATCAAGATAGAAAAGGAATTCTCTAAGTCTTGCGACTTTAAAGCAATGAAAGAGAAGAAAAGATATTCTGATCACTCTAGAAATGGAAATAAGGAGAAGAAGGGAAAGTTGAATATCCATCCTGCAGTAAATGTGGGTAGAAACACCCTGGTACTTTCTTGAAGGTAATGTGAGTCTGTTACAAGTGTGTCGAAAAAGGACACAAAGATCGTGATTGCAAGGGGAATAAGGAAGCTACCGATGTTCAATGATACAATTGCAGGGAGATGGAACATTATGAAAATGAATGTTCAAAGCATCAGGGGAACTTACCTCAGAAAATGCCAAAGGATCAAGGCCATGCGTATGCTATCACTATTTGCTAAGGTAGAAACTCCGAAATACATGGTAGCAGGTAATTAAATTGTTTCCTCAAGTTTATCAAATGCTTTATTTGATTCTGGATCATTTCATTCTTTCATATCTTCCCAGTTTTCTAAGAAAATTAGATATTTCCAATTTGATTTAATAAGGAATTTGTCAGTAAAACTCCTAAGGGAAGTATCATTTCTACAAAGTTCTATGAATCAGTTCCCATTAGATCATATAAATGTTCTTTATCTGCTGATCTCATCGTCAAACTTATGATTAATTTTGATATAATTCTCGATATGGATTAGTTTTTAGACCATGATGTGAAGATTTATTATAAGAAGAAGGAGCTTACAATTTTTGATGATGATGATAGGGAACACCTTATCTTTAGAGTAGAATCGTCACCACCTAATTCTTATCTAGATCCACCCCGAGTAGCTCAACTAAATTCAATTATTGGGGAGGAAGACAATGAAAAAACTATGGGTGAGGAAATTAATGTTCAAATAGAGGATGTAACTTTTGTGAAAGAATATGTAGATGTGTTTTCAGAAGATTTACCTAGACATCCTCCAGAATTAGAAATTGAGTTTTCTATTGATTAAATTCCGGGATCAAGGCCTATATCGAAGACCCCTTATAGAATGGCCACTGTGGAATTAGAGGAAATAAAGAAAAAACTATTGGAATTGAGTAATAAGAGATTTATTCACCCAAGTGTTTCTCCATGGGGAGCCCCTATTCATTTTGTTAAGAAGAAATATGGATCTATGAGGTTGTGCATTTACTATAGGGATATCAATGCTATAACAATAAAGAAAAAGTATCTTCTACCCCGCATTGATGGTTTATTCGACCAAATCCATGGAGCTCAATAATTTTCAAAGATTGACCTTCGATCAGGATACCATCAGTTGTGTGTGAATATCGAAGACATTATGATGACAGCATATCGAACTAGGTATGGACATTACGAGTTTACTGTAATGCCTTTTGGATTGACTAATGCACCCTCTGTCTTTACGGATCTAATGAATATATTTTTCAATGAATATCTCGATTATTTCATAGTGGTATTTATGGATGATATCTTGGTATACTACAAAAGCTATAAAGATCCTGAAAATCACTTGCGCATTATCTTGAAGACTCTTAGAAGTCATGAATTAAATGGGAAGTTTAGCAAGTGTGAATTCTGGCTTCAGAAGATTTCTTTTCATGGACATATAGTCTCTAAGGATGGAATCTCTGTTGATCCTTCTAAAACAAGAGCAATCCAAGAATCACCATAACCAACAAGTATAATTGAGGTACGCAGTTTTATTGGTTTAGTGGGATATTATCGACGTTTCATCCAAAATTTTTCCCGATTTCCTAACCCATTAAAGAATTTCAGACGTAAAAGGGTTAAATTTGTTTTGAAAAAAGAGTGTGAAGAATGTTTTGAAGAACTAAAGAGAAGATTAGTCAATGCTCCTATATTGACTCTACCATCGGGGAATGATGGGTTTGTTATTTATAGTGATGCTTCAAAGAAAGGACTTGGTTGTGTCCTTATGTAGAATGATAGGGTTATTGAATTTGCATCAAGATAGCTGAAAATTCATGAGAAAAACATTCCTACTCATGATCTTGAGTTAGCTGCTATAATATTTACTTTGATGATTTGGAGACACTATACATATGGTGAAAAATATGCGATTTATACTGATCACAAGAGTTTGAAGTATATTTTCTCATCGAATGAACTCAACATGAGGCAATGGAGATGGCTTGAACTACTTAAGGATTATGATTTCACAATACACTACCACTTGGGGAAGGAAAATAAGGTGGTAGATGCTTTGAGCAGAAAGAATCATGGAGTTTTGAACAAAATGAGAGTTGAAAGGGATCCGATTTTCATGGATCTATTGAAGTTGGATATGGGAATAACCATGGAAGGTGAAACATCGATACTTTTTCAAATGGTTACCAAACCATCATTACTAGAAAGGGTAAATAGTTCTCAGACAGATGGTAAAGAGTTTCAAAATAAGATTAAAGCTGTGAATGATGGGAGGTTGAGTGACTTTGTGTATGAAGATGGAATTTTGAAATTTGGGAAGAGCCTTTTTTTTCCTGATATACCTAATCTAAAAAGGAAATTGTTGGAGGATGCTCATAGTTCCAATTTCTCTATACACCCTGAGAGAACCAAAATTTATAGGTATTTGAAGGAACATTTTTGGTGGGACAACATGAAGAGGGAGATTTCTAATTCTATGTCAAGATGTATGGCTTGTCAATAAGTGAAAGTTGGAAGGCAATAGCCTGGAGGAGTCATGCAACCTCTTCCAATACCTGAGAGGAAATGGGATACTATTACGAGGGTCTTATTCATGGGGATACCAAAGACTCCTAAAGGAAAGATGCAATATGGGTCATTGTTGATCATCTTACCAAGTCAGCACACTTTCTTGCTATAAGAGAAGATCTACCACTTTAACGTCTAGCAAGACTACATATTAATGGATTTGTGAGACTTCATGGAGTACCTATATCGATTTTTTATGATCGTGATCCTCGATTTACTTCAAGATTATAGAAAAGTATTCAGAAATCCCAGGATACTGAACATTGATTGAGCACTACCTACCAACCCCAAACTAATGGACAATCAGAAAGGACTATTCAAACCATAGAAGACATGTTGAGATATTTCTCACATGAATTTCAGGGTATGTGGGATCAATATTTACCTCAGGTAGAATTTTCCTATAACAATATCTTCTATTCAAGTATTCAGATGGCACCGTATGAAGTGTCATATGGAATGAGATGTTGCACACCAACCTGTTGGGATGATGATGGTGAAAGAAAACTCATAGGCCCAGAACTGGTGGATGAAATGACGTAAAGGTGAGGGTAATCCAAATCCACATCAAAGAAGCTCAAAGTAGGCAGAAGAACAATGCTGACAGCCGAAGGATATATTTGTAATTTCAGGTAGGATATCATGTTTTCTTGAAGGTATCTCCATGGAAGGTAGTTATACATTTTGGTAAGAATGGTAAATTGAATCCCAGGTATATAGGAAATTTTAAATTCTAGAACGAATTGGGTTTGTAGATTACCATTTGGAAATGCCTCCAAGTCTCTCCAAAGTTCACGATGTGTTCCACATATCACTGTTGAGAAAATACTTGCCTGACCCAACACATGTACTCACTTATGAGGAAGTAGAACTAGATCCCGATCTATCTTATTGCGAAGATCCCGTCAGGATTCTTGATACAAGAGAACAAGTGATGAGAAACTGGATGACTCATTCGGTAAAATTTCTATGGAGAAACCATAAGATGGAAGAGGAAATGTGGGAACCTGAGGAAATTATGATAATGAACCACCCGAGTCTTTTTATTCGGTAGTATTATGAAAATTCCGAGGAAAAAATTATTTTAATCAGGGGAGAATGTAACACCCCAAGCATCCACAGTACGCTCCTCTTTGAATAATACAGTAGCGTGTGTTGTACGCAACTTCAAGTTATAACACACCATAACCTATCAAACTACCTGTTATGGACAGTAATACCCACTTTTTGAAATTTTTTACATTTTATCATTCAAAATGGACTTCATTTTTTGATTCAAAATATCGAAATTATCCTACGGTGAAATTTTAGTATATTTCTAAAAACATTAAATTTTTGATAAATATTGAAAAACACTAAGTTATAGTTTAAAACTGAATTTTTATTTAAAAAATTGTTTGTTTTATTTAAATTTATTTTAGGTCAAAATAGATACATAATACTTATATATGTTCAATGTAATTCATTGGAGTCAGTTTATAATAATTTTAGATATATAAAAATTTTATTGAACTTTTCACCCTCTTTTACCAATCTCCTAAGAGAATTTGAAAATTCACATAGAACTTAATTTTACCACTTTTTTTAGTGGAATTTCAAAAAACTTGAGGGACACAGTTTTTATCAGTACGTAAAATGTGGTTCAATTAAATGAAAATAATGTTTGGTGAATATTAACTTTTTTACTTTTATTTACCACGGTTAAAAGTAAATAGGGTAATTAAGTGTAAAATGATATTATTATTACCATTAAACATGTCCTAATTTTATTGGATAAGTATAATTTGACCTAAAACAAACTTATAAATAAAATATGAACCTATTTGGTTCACGTGGATTAGATTAGGACATTTATTATTATTTAATTCAACGAAGAGTTAAAAGAGTTAAAATCAAAATTAAATAACTAAAAAAAATTTAATATAGGGTTATAAATAAGATAAATTAGAATATAAATATTGATTAGAAAGATAAAAAGATTTTACACATAATGGTATTTTATTTATAATTTTGAGACATTAAATAATTTAATTTATTTAGGACATAATGATGATGCAGTAATTAACTAATTAATGAAATAATAAAATAATTGATATTATAAATATCCAAATAAATGTAATTTGAGACTTTTTATGAATTAAAATAATTTAATAGGTTAATATGACATGTTAGGATTTCTTAAATGAATTTGGTTCGAGTTAATAAAGTCGTTAATACTTTATCAAAAATCAATTATTAAATAGTGTCAAAATTGACATAAAGGTGTTTTTAAAACAAATATTGAAATATAAATTGATATAATATCCATAAAAATATAAAGTTCAGCCAAAGGAATTATATAATGATAGGTGTATCATTAATAAACCAATTGGGGTTCTCTTGGAAGTATATGGTATTTTTATTAACCATATAATATAAGAATACAAAGAGACATGGTAAATGTCAAACTATTTAACTAAGAGTTAAATATAAATGATAAGGTTAATATAGTGACACAAACCTGTCTAAAATCTATTGGATGAAAGGATTTTGACCCATCCCTACCTTATCCTTTAAATAAGTTACTTTTGAGACATTATAAACCGAATATGAATTTATTATAAAATAATATTTTATGTTTTTTCTAAGGTACCCCTCACCCATCTTATAAAAGGTTACTCCCCCTTATCACGAATTCATACCATTAAAGTATTTTGTTTCGGCCAAGCATACCCAAATATCCTCTAAACGTCACTCACTTCATCCTAAAGGCATTCCTTCATTCAAAAAGCCGACTTAATTATCCCTTTTGATCAAATCAAAAGGAAGAACCTGAAGAGGAGGTAATAATTTCACCACCATCTTTCAAGTTCCTTTCTTCTTCAACTTCTTCTTTATTTGTTATTTCCATTATAAAATAACAAATACAGTATCTTCTATATACTGTGATGTTATTATAAATATGGTACAACCATATTCAGTATTCTATCAATCCTTTGAATGACATGTCACCATACGCACGTACGTACGACTTACCGTCTCCACATCGTGGTGTAATTGTTATTCAAAACATTATTATTTTGATGGGTATGATATTGTTGTTTAATTGAAATAAATAATAAATATAACATTATAATGATTCTTTATATGTGATATACTATCCAATTATATATTATTTTAATATCAAATGAATGATATTTTCGCTCGTGCGTACATACGGACTACCGTCTCGAAGAATGCATTGAGATTCATTCCCCATCGTATCCATTCAAGTATAGTTCTCATTTGATGATTAAAAATAATTTTTAAGGACTTGATATCATTCTGGATGTGAATAATATACAAATTATCCACAACAAACACAGCTTATGTAACAAAACATATAAAATAAAATGAGTAAGTTAACATCCAAAATGACGATAATACTAAGATATTATTACCAAAGAAATGTTAAAAGATCATATATGATATCATATTAATGTATATAAATATTTTATAATTTAATAAAAATTATTTCACCATTATACAGGAGGTTAAACTACCCTCTACCAAGGAAAATTACAAGGTAATGGTTTATTTCACAATCTCTTCATTATCCAAGGATGTTTATACGTGATTATCTACTGGGACCTATTTATCATCCACATACATGTTTCTTAAAAATGTATTTCAAAACATTCTTAATATTTTATAGACTATGGTTTAAAGTCATTTATACCATTGTTTGACTTTTTATAAGATTTTTATGAAGGAATCTTTCCGTCATTTTCCAAATAGGGTCCTTTTTAACCTTTTCGTCAAATTTTTGATAAGAATGTATTTTTAAACTTATTCGGTAGGTGCAGTTATTTTCCGCCATTATAAAATTGTCGAAGCTTCCCCTACAAGCTTATATGAATATTTTCAATGTAAATGTTTTTTTTATAATTATGTGACTTTTAAATGATTTCAAAAGAATAGATATTTCTCTCAATAGTTTTGATTTCATCTATATCAACATCCTTTGACGACTTTTAAGCTTATTTGAAGTTGATTTATTATGATAAAAAACATTCATATTGTATTGAAGGTTTTGTGATATATTTGATTGTGGATGTGTTATTTTTATACCATTCGTGGTTTATGGAGAAATTATTGACATTTCGTATGCTATTTTTAATACGAATGATTATGTAATGTTTAAACCTATTCATATTTGGAATGAATTGGACTTAATAAGTGATGGGTGGAGCCCTCTATAGCTCCTCGATGCATCGGTAGGTCTCATGAGACAAACTAGTGTCTTGGAACAAGGCCTTGACAAAAAACTTTTTTTAGTCTTGGCACAAGGCCTTGAATATGTGATTATGATAGTCTGGAATTATTTATTCCATCATTATGAAAGTGCTTATTGATATTTCATGTGATTATTAAATTAGTAGAATATCCATGTTAATAAGTAAATGGAATTATTTCATTTTATTTCTACCATATTATTCTTAAGTTCATGTTTAAAATGATTTTATTTTAGTTATACATTGCCTTAAATGTTTATGCTTATTTATGAAAGTTTCCACTATATTTTTATCCTTACTGGGCATCTGAGCTCACCCATTTCTATGTTTTATTTTTCTCTGGATGTGAAGAAGTATTTTATTAATGGCCTATAGGGACAGTATGAGGGGATATGAGTGTGGTCTATGGAGACAAGATGTTGTTGTAGTTTTTCATTTTATGATGTAATGTAAACTTTATGAATGTATCTAGTGATTTTAAGGCTACTAAACTAATCAGTCATTCGAGACTTGATATTTTGTGATCATTCCAATGTTACGTAATAATAATGCACCGACTCTGGGTAACTAGTGTTGGGGCGTTACAAAAAAGATAATGATTCCACATCTTTAGGGAATGAATCATGGCTGCTAACTCCAAGTCATTTTTGTGTATTTATTTTCATGTGGTCGGAGTTGGTGAGAGTTTTATTCCACCACATGATCATATTTCATAAGCACACACCCGAGACCCATACCTAAAGTGTTGTAATAAACCACATACCCCTTTATTGACTCTGGATAGATCAACATTGGTGTGGTAGTCTAACGTTGCTTCAGCTCTTCAATGGTGGCCTGAAATTCTGGGATCCACTCAAACACTTCCCCTTTCTAGGTTATTTTCACCAATGGTGAATCCATCCAAGAGAAATCCCAAAAAACAGCCTATAATAATCATTCATGGTAAAAAACCCTACTATCAAACATATTTTTTGGATTCTATAATAACATAACTACACTGATCTTATCAGGGTCCACTAAAACCCCTTTTTGATATAGCATGGCCCATAAACTTTACTTACCTAATTTAGAAAGTTCACTTTGAGAAAATTTCAAAGAGACTTTGTTCCCACAAAATTACTAGCATGATCTTCAAATTTAGTTCATTCTCCTCCTTGAGTATAGAATAAAATAGGATGTCATCCAAGAATACCACTACAAAAAATCCAGATATTCCTGGAACACCCTATTCACGATCACCGTGATGACCGCTAATGCATTCACTAATTAGAGTGGATGAATAAACACTCAATGTGAATCTACCTTCTTGGGAAATCCATTTTAGAGATATCTATATCTCTCAACCAAACATGTTGGTATCTTGAACACAAGTCTATCGTGGAAAACAACATTACCATTTCAGCTGATCAAACAGTTCATAAGTTAGGGGGTAAGGGAAACTTGTTTTTAATATTTACCTTATTCAGCTTTTGTAAATCGACACAAAACTAGATATATCAGTTGGACTTCTTTAAAAACAAGACTAGAGTAGACCAAGGGGAGACACTAAGGTGAACTAACCCTTTATATTCAAAATAGTCCAACTATATATTTAACTCCATCACCTCGGTGGGGGAAATGATACGATGGATGAGATATAGGTTGTGTTCTCTTTGCTAAATCAATTGATAACATTGTATCCTAATTGGACAGAAAACCTAAAAAATCATCTATAAATACCTCTATTAAATCATCCAACATAGGAGGTAATCCTTCCTCAATAGCAACAACATTGTCTTCCATCATGAGGGATGATAATTTAAATGCAAGATTACCTAATTACGAGAGTGGATTTCTTCCACAACCTGACTGGGGATCCCATTCCTTGAGATAAATGTGAGAACTCTCATTAGTTTCAATGAAATATACCATCCAAATATATAAATAAATAGGTTCATGGAATCATACCATCCAATCCATTCCAATAATTAAATAAAAAATGTCCACATGAAATTCCATGAAATCCCATTCTAGCACAACCCCTAACACGAAGAGCACACAAGATGGGTACTCGAGACCCTGATCCCTCTTCTTACCCAATGGAGTAACCAACTCGATCATAAATTACATAATCTAGGTTTTTAATTTAAACAACTTCACAAGACTTGTAGAGATAAAAGAAGCTGAAGCACCAGTATCAAACAAAAAAGATGCAATGGACGATGAAATCAAAATGGTACCATGAACTATCATGGGCCCTGCATATGACACCACTATTTCTTAATGAATAAAATGAATATTTATGGAATATTTATGAGTCAAAACATTACTACTACCATGTGGCTCTATCCTATAAAAACTCTAACAAGAAGAATATATCATTCTATTGACACGACCACTAAATGGAGATCCCACCATCGTGGATGGTTCTGACGGAGCTTCCATTCCCCTAGAGGCTACACATCCAAATCTTCTTTTATTGGAATTCATGGCTCTATAGAATTTATACAAGTGTCCCATCGCTCCAAATTGATGACCGGATTTTGGAGGAGATGAACATGTAGGTCGAACGTACCATGCCCTCCCGTACAAATGGAATTCTACCGGCCTAGGATCTGATGCCACAAATGAATATTTCATAGAACTATGGCCTAAACTACCTCCTCCATTCTTTCATTTATCATATCATTTCCTCTTATTCATAGATGAATTTCTTCTTCCCATCACTAACATAGCTTTAGAAATACCTTGCATTCCCTTTCCTTAAATATCCTCCATCATTTCCAGATCAATTACTTCAGTATAGGGAATTAGATTGAACCGAAAGACCTACGAATTGATATCTTGCTACAGACCACCTTCGATCCTCTAATCCTTGATCGGATCATTCGAAACTATTTGAGGATCATACCAATGTATCTTAGAAAAAACTTTTTCATACACCATTATTGACTTATCCCCCTAAACAAGATCCATAAACTCTTAGAATATAACATAATCTAAGACCTCATGGAAATACTTATCACAACCCATCCCCCGGGGCCCGTATCGTGACTACCCCATTCCCGTCTTCCATAGGCCAGGTGCTCGCAACTACCACCAAAGGTGTAAATATCTAAGCTGGGAATCCATTGCCTTTATAAATTTTAAACACACACAATTAGACTAAAACTGGAACCAAAACTAAGTAAAAATTGTATAAAAAAGAGATTCCTGAAAGTTAAGGGGGGGAGGAAATACAAGCCAAATAGTAAAGTACAAGAAAACAGAAAAGTAAAAGTACAACTGAAAGATGAAGTAAAGCAGCTACTGAGTCTTCCTCCGAGGTTCCTACCTAAATGGTAGGTATAGATGGCCTCCTCAGCAGCCCATGTCCATCCGTCTACTCCGTGTATCTTCACACCAAGTGGTTCACCTCTAGGTACCGTCCAGTCTTGCTGCTCTACGCCTCAGTCAGTGTTATCCATCATCTGCAACCAACATAATGAGGTGTGGGTATAACGCATCTTGCGGTGAGTATAATGATACTCAGTAAGAATTCCAAGACCCTCAAGGTCTCTCTAAATCCAACAAGGATAAATCACAAATTATGAAATCAATAGATACCCATTACTTAGGTATATTCCCTTACATATACCTAAGTTATCAAGTAACCCATCTCAATCCTTAGGAAAACCAAAAAGACAAAGACACAGCTCAAACCAATATTTTATTTTTCATGATGTCAAAACCACGGCTACTGGAGAAATCCTCTTCTATCGGGTACATTGGGCCTGCCGCTACAACTAAGTGCTTCCCACTAACCTTGGACTATTGAGGTACTCCACATTTTGAGTACCGTGGGTCTGTCGCGCTCACACAGAGTCGCTCCCCACCATTGTTCTGCCGCCACAACCAAGCGCTCCCCCTCATAGCCTACAGAGGTACTCCTTCTGTCATGTACCGCAGGTTTTCCGCTACATCCAAGTGCTCCTCCGCCGTGGGTCTGCTTCTACAACTAAGTGCTCCCCACTGGGCCATCTGAATCACTCCGAGTTGATCGGTCAGTAGTCATCAAGTCTCAGCCAGCTATTAGGTCTCTGCAATTTTCTCGCTCATCACTGGGAGGATCCGCACCACAAGCTACACGTCTATACTCCAAGTGTCAATAAATCCCACATATAAGAATATCAAGGTACATCCACGTCATAGGGGTCTCAACGCAACAGACGGTGCGTCAATTGAATTCCATGTCTATTAGTTATTAGCCTTTTAGTTACAGGGGCCCGGTTGGATTCTTGTACGATCCAACATAATTGTAAATCAACTATACCCTGAACTCCAGTGGGCTATAATCAAAGGACCATCTATCATTGAGATTACCAGTTCCGCTGATGGTTCATCAAATGGATGTCCAGTGCCAAAGTTATGGCCAAAGTAAACAAAGGGTCGGTAGTGGGCCTAGGTCCAGTCCGACTTGGTCGGACCGACTCGGCCCAACCCAGTCTGGACTGACCCAGTCTTAGTCAACTCAAACAGACCCGATGGGTCTGACCCAGCCCATTGGGTGGGTCGTCCCTCTATCTTTGGCCCGGTCCGCTGGGCCCGGCCTAGTGGACTGTGAAGGCGGTTCAGACCAAACGTCGCCATGTATGAGGCTCGATATTTCATCCTGAGAGGTTGAGCCGGTTCAGCCAGCGACACTACGGGGGAACATCATGGGTTATCTTGGGATTCCGGTGGCCAGGAGGCCAGAAATCAAGTCACGCAGGGTGCGGGGTGGCCGGCTGGACACCGGGAAGGTCACGGGTGCACCGAGCAGGCCGCGACAGGGGGTTGTGGGGGCTCCGGGCACGCCGCGGCAAGGGGGCATAGGGGCTCCAGACTGGACACAGCAGGGGGTCGTAGGGGCTCCAAGCAGCGCGCCGGGGAAGCGCGCCAGGGCGCTAGTGGTGGCGAGCAGTGTGTGGGGCATGCGGGCAAGTGGCGCGGGGTGCGGCGGCGTGTGGGTAGGTCGAAGCGGGGTGTGGCGGCGTGCGGGAAGGCCGCAGGAAGCACGACATTTGTTTTCCATCATTGTCGTCTTCGCAACATTGTCATGTCGTCATGGAGTCATCACAAAAAGAATAACAGAGGGGTCATGCCATTTTGGTTTGGCCCACACCCTCCGCATTTAGGGTGGTAGCAAGAGGTTCTCAAGAATGGAATAGAACACCCCACCCCAAAAATGTAAACATCAATGTTCTTCAATTATGGAAGGAAGAAAATAGTACTTTAAAGGAAACAACCCCTACCTTTTTATTCATAACTCGATGCTCATCAGTTGTTGATGGAGTAGCGAAAGGTAAATGGAGGAGACTGTCGTTCATTTCGTCCCCTACATGTCCTTAATTCCGAGCTGCGTCGGTTCGTTTGACGACGTCGCGGAGATTTGATCGGCAGGTGGTCGGGGAAGAAGTCAAAGAAGAAAGACTGTCGTCGGCGTTCTTCGCATTCTTCACATTCTTCGTTTGGAGCTTTTCTCCCTAGTTTTCCTCTCAAATCTTCCACAAAAAAGAATATTAAGCCAACAAAAATAATAGGAGGGTTTATCTATTATTACGTTTGAAAGTAATTCAAAATTGATGAATTAAATGAGTAGGCCCCACCTAATTAAATTTGTGAAAGGTGTCATATTTAATTAGGTGGATGGAAATAGGCTCTCCCTATTTAATGAGGGAGAGGTGGGAGGTTTTATCCTCCACCATCAATAGGGGTCGGGTGGTCCCCACCCCTATCAATTAATAGAGAGGTTATGGGTCTCGGGTGGTCCCCACATTGTGACCTCTCATGGGAGGTTATGCTCAGGTGGGCCCTACTAATATAACCTCTTATGGGAGGTTGGGGTGTGGCAGTCCCACCATAAACTCCCAAGTGGAGGTTCCAACTACCCGCACTCACATGGCGGCTCAAAAATAAAATAAAATGTTACACTTTATTATATTATTTTTTAAGAAATCCCAAAAACTATATTTTATTGTCGACTCACTTCCGTCGAAGTGAAAGTCTTATTAAGCGAATACCGACACTGCGAGTTCAACAGTGCCCTCATATTTCAGTTTCGAGCACCGGTTCAAAAGTTATAAAATCCCGCTCGTACTGTTACTGAACGTACCCGAACAAAACATCATAAATTGATTTTGAGCACAACGAGCCTTGGAATCAAGTGCCTTAAATTTTTGCAGACCCATAAAAATCCCATGTATTTTTGAAAAGAAAAATTTCATAGAATTTCTGGGTCTTTACATTCTCCCCACCATAGAGATTTACGTCCCCATAAGCTACAACTCACAATAAGGGAACAAATGGGGATATTGAGCATGCATCTGAGCCTCCCACTCACATGATCTCTCCTAGAGGTTCCCGTGCTGCCAACGAACACGCACCAGAGGTATCGACCGTCCATGTAGGACCTGCTTCTATCGATCCTCAATCTCCACTGGGACCTCCATGAATGTTTCCCCATCGTCAAT
This sequence comes from Viscum album, assembly GCA_963277665.1. NCBI lineage: Eukaryota > Viridiplantae > Streptophyta > Magnoliopsida > Santalales > Viscaceae > Viscum > Viscum album. The sequence continues at coordinate 80,234 of CAUJRU010001603.1, forward strand.
GTCCAACTCCCCATGGTCAATGTTGTGAGAAGTGCCGTTCTTGTATCTCCTCAGCTGAGATACGTGGAAGATGTCATGCACTTGGTGTAACTTAGGTGGAAGATCTATCAGATAAGCCACCTCACCTACTCTGCTGAGGACCTGGAAAGGTCCGATGAATCTCCGAGATAACTTTCCACCTCATCCAAATATCCATAGACCTCGTCGAGGTGAGACTCATATAAATATGTGGTCGCCATCCTCGAATTCCAGAGGTCTCCGTCTCCTGTCAGAATACGACATATGACAACTCTATGAAGTCTCCATCTACTCCTGGATGATCTGCACCTTCTCTGTGGTATCCCATACCATCTCTGGCACCACTAGTGCTGACTCCCCTGGGACTGTCCAGCATAGTGGTGATCTGTAAGGTAGACCATACAAGGCCTCAAACGGTGTCATGCCGACGGTGGAGTGATAGATGTTGTTTTATGAAAACTCCACCAAAGTTATTTGGTCCTCCCGGCTACAACCGAAGTCGGGGACACATGCAAAGAGTTTGTCCTCAAGGTTCTGGATGGTCCTCTCGATCTGACAATCTGTTTGAGGATGGAAGGCAGTGCTCAAGCAAAGTTGTGTCCTGAAATCTTCCTGTAACCCCTTACATAGCCGGGAAGTAAACTGTGCATCATGATCAGAAATAATAGAGGATGGTAATCCATGAAAAATAAAAATCTTCTACATGTAGAGGCATCCCAAGCTCTATACTGAGCCCTTCTCTCTATTCGGTAGGAAGTGGTCCGACTTGGTGAGTCGGTCGATGATCACCCAAATCGATTCGTCACCTCTGGATGTACGTGGAATATGTGTCACAATGTCCATGGATATATCATCCCACTTCCACTCTGAGCCCTATAAGGGTTGAACCAAGCCTGCTGATACCTGATTCTTCTCCTTCACTTGCTGACAAGTTATCCATCGAGAGACAAACTCTGCTACTGCCTTCTTCATACCTGGACACCAGTGTTGTCGTCGAAGGTCCTGGTACATCTTCCCCACTCTTGGATGCACCAATAAAGGGAAAGTGTGGAATTCCCTCAACACTTCCTCTTGAAGTGCCACTGGTACCATAGTACATCCTCTGAAGAGGATGACATGCTCCCCACATTCGGAAAATCCATCAGGTTCTTGCCCTGTGGATATCTAAGCACATCGTGTCTCACAGTCAGAGTCCCCATGATACGCCTCCCTGACTCGCTGATGTAGTGGACGAGTGGAGGTAAGAGACTGTAGAATTGCTTCTCCACCCCTATCCAGAAAGGATATCTGTAATGCATCCAGCTGCTTTTCACCTCTCCTAGCAGCTGAATACCAGTCCTCCTATTGAGCGCATCCAAAACAATGTTCCCCTTCTCAGAAGTATAGACTATCTAGAAGTCATAGTCCTGGAGGAACTCAATCCATCGCTGCAGTCTCAGGTTCAGGTCCTTATGAGAGAAGATATACATGAGACTCTTGTGATTAGATTACATGGTAAAACGCTCTCCCATCAGGTAGTTACTCTACATCTTCAAGGCGAATACCACTGCTACTAACTCCAGGTCATGGTTAGTGTAGTTATGCTCGTGTTGTCTCACCTTTCAAGAACCATATGTGATCACTCCTCGCTTTTAAATTAGGAAACACCAATGTCCGGCCCTGGATGCATCGTAGTAAACTACGTACCATACACCTTCTTCTGGAAGCCGCAGGACAAGGGGCACTAGATAGCCTCTGCCTCATCTCCTGAATGATCTGCTGGCATCTCTCCAACCACACGAAGGGTTTCCCCTTCTTTTTCAAGGCTGAAAGTGGTGTTGCAACTCTGGAGAAGTATGGAACCAATCTCTGATAGTACCCAGCCAAACCCAGAAAACTCCATACCTCCATCACACTCTTGGGTAGCTCTGAATCAAGTATCACCTCAATCTTCGCTAGGTCCACTACAACTCCAGCCTCCAAGATGACGTGTCCCAAGAAGTGAAACTCTCGAATCACTAATTGGAACTTCGAGAGATTACCATAAATATGGTGCTCTCAGAGTGTGTCATGTACTAACCGAAAATGGTAGGAATACTCCTCCTAAGTAGTCTAGTAAATTAGTATGTCGTCAATGAAGACTACGACAAAGATATCGAGGTAAGGCTGGAAGATCTTGTTCATGAGACTCATGAACACTGCTGGAGCATTGGTCACGCTAGAGGTCATAACCAAGAACTCGTAGTGGCTGTAACGACACCTGAAGGCCATCTTCTGCACATCCTCATCTCGAACTCTGGCATGGTGATATCCTGACCTGAGGTCTATCTTCAAGAACCACCATGCTCCCTTTAGCTGATCAAAGAGGCCATCAATCCTTTGGAGTGGGTACTTGTTCTTCACGGTCACCGATTTCAGGAGACGGTAGTCGACATAGTGCCTCAAGCTCCCATCCACCTTCTTGGCGAACAGAATCGGTGTTCCCCAGGGAGAAATACTGGGCCGAATGAATCCCTTCACCTGCAAGTCCTCCAACTGTACACACCACACGGAAAATCAAAAGACAGTTGAGGGACCTCCCATGAAGAGACAGAGGTTCGATCGAGGCAATCCATAGGGAGGAGGCAGACGTGGCAGAGGAGTTGGAAGTGCAGCTGGCAGTGGAAGACATTTTGATGTGCTACCACCACCACCACCAAGAGGTCCACCCCAGCCGCAAGGAGTAGGTGGAAAGGGCAGAGCAAAACTTCAGGCAGCTGAGGTCGGCGATCAAGGTGCTCTAGAGATGATTCGAGGTACGATCTGTGTCTATTCCACCTTAGCTTTAGTTCCCATAGACACAGGTGTCAGTCACTCTTTCAATGCCACATCCCTTTTTCCAAGCTCGAAAATTCCGAAGGAGCCATTTGTTCGATCCTCATAGCTAGAGACTCCTACAGGAGATGATTCGATGATTACGCACTAGTGCCGGTAGTGAGAGCTTACTCAAGGAAGAGAGAGCTTCGGCTGATATCTCCTAGTAGTGGCCTCGAGGCCTTATGATGCCATCTTAGGTATGGAATGGTTATCTATATTTCATACTCAGATTGACTGTATTATGTGAAAAGTGCGGTGTGTCTGCATGGATGAGACCGGGTTTACCTTCACCGGCGGGAAGGGAACTTTTGCAGCACATGACAGACTTACTCGGAGGAGGGTGCAGCCGATCACTCACCAGTTGGATTGCCTTACCCTCATAGAAGTTGATGTGGAGAGTCCGACATACCCTGTACTGGTGGACCGATACGCTGATCTTTTCCCTGACGATGTCCTAGGACTACCTCCTCGTAGAGAGTTGGACTTCTACATTGACATGTAACTCGGAACAACACCGATATATGTCCTTTTCAATGTGTTTTGGCCTCACTTACACACACCCGGGGAAACTTCCCAGAAGGTCACTGATCCTGATCAGTACTCCAGGTCAAACACGCTTTACTATGGAGTTCTAATCAGATAGGCTCTCAAAAAGAAAGGTGCACCTTGTTGACATAAGTCATATCATTTAGTCATTTAACCCTGTATGATTTGGGGATGTTACAATTACCCCCCCCCCCACCTTTAGAGAACAATGTTCTCGTTGTGGGACCTACATCTTAACTCAGGCTGTGCACCACACTTAAGGATGGGATCCTCCTCTGATACTAAATTTAACAACCGGGTCCCGGTGACAGAACAGACACCCTGCCTTAACATGGTCGTTGGGTCCTGGCCCGCCAGGTACCACTAGTTGCCCTATAGACATGTGGTCCCCACCCTGGGGCCCACACACGTGCCCGAATGGGTCATCTGACTAATGAAATTCCCCAATGGCCAACACATGTCCTTTCCAGTGTGTTTTTTCCTCAATCACACACACCCTTGGAAACATCCCAGAAGGTCACCCATCCTGATCACTACTCCAAGCCATGAACGCTTAACTGTGGAGTTCTAATCAAACAGACTCCCAAAAAAGGAAGGTTCACCTTATTGAAATGAGTCATATCATTTAGTCATTTAACCCTGTATCATTTAGGGATGTTACAATAATAGTCTTCAAATACTGCCTTCAATTACTTCCATCTCATCTTCTCATGCATCCCAACTGGAATCATTGAGTCCCACTACCTTTTATAGGGACCTTCAAGAAGGAACGACGTGCATTTACCCATGACCTCTTCATGAATTTCTAGGAATTAAAACCTAAAATCTTTATTCACAATCCATTAATATGAATCATGTTGCTCCATGAAACTTTGGAGTGAAAAAGGATTGTTCTTCATAAACTCTTGGTCTTTTTTCCTTTCAAGGACCACGTTCACCTTATCTAACTGGAGTAGTTGAAATTCATGCTCCCAATACTAGAGCCTAAATAGCATATACCAAATCTTCTACAAAACATAGATCTAGAATTGAGGGATAACACACATCTTCTTATTCCCATGGTTGCAAGGTAATTCTCCATGGAGGAATATTTCTACAAAAATAAAACATTAAAAGGGAAAATCGTTAACGAAAAATATGAAAATTTGAAACAATAATAATGAACAAAGATAAATCAAACAAATCATGACAATTAAATGACCAAACAACTTCAACCCTATCAAATTTCCATCTACAGTCTGTAGCCTACACATCGCACCTTTAAGAGAAGTCAAACAGAAATTCCCAACATCCCATGGAAACATGAAGTTTGTCATGAAGTGTACTGGCCCGAAACCCTGCTTGAAATTAAAACTATGAGCCCTTGACAGTCCTAGCTTCAGTCTATCTGGACCCATCCCAAATAAAATGACCTAAAAGAACAACATCCTTTGAAACCATTTTTTTAAGAACCAAGATGGGTCTTCATCTAAACCGGTGCCCAACCCGATTAATGTCATGGCCCTAAGGGAATTTCTAATCCCCACAGGATAACAACAAGTTCCTGATTATCAATATTTTAATCTGGGAATGATTTATACAAATTGACAAAAATATAACATCCTATAATTCAAATAAATGGAAACAATAAAAAAACTATAACCAAACATGCAATAAAAATTTTCTAGATTTGAGTCACACATATTATTCATGAAAACAAAAAAAGACTACAAACAGAAAGGAAACAAAAACTATACCAAACTGAAACTACCATGATAAGAAGAGAATATTCATTAATCTTCCTTAAAATACTAACCCAAGGAAGACCACTAGTAACCTGAACCACGATCTCCAAATACCCTTCCTTTACCTGTATCAATCATAATCAAGCTTACTTACACCAAATTGTGTAAGTATGGTGTGAGATAATACCCAATAGGATACCACCAAACAAAATATTCCTTTCCATAAACATTACAAGATAAATAAAATGAATTTTTTATAAAATGGTAATTAGAAATATTTCATGGAAAAACATTTAAGGAAACTAACATTAATGAAAACATGAATTATTTTCAAATATCTAATAATTAATATTATATGTTGAAGGTAAGTGCAATATATTGAAAGATAAATAGTCACAACAGATCCCTATAGGCACTAGCTAAGAGTGAGACCATAGTGAGATCATATCTCAGTGTAATGTTCTAGAGAAACCATAAAAATCCATTTTCTCATGCGTGAGACACTAGAGTGGAGAAATATCCAAATTTATAGTCTTCTCCAATAATTATAAATATTTATTTAATTTTTCCATCATCAATCCTACTAAGTGAAATCGGGACAAATCCACTTCCGAATCACTAGAATACTATTACTTTTCTACCCACCTAGTCACCTATGATTCCTTCTGTTCTCAATAAAGTTCTAAAATTTAATATAACTCAACCTTTTTACATTTCACAAACCAAAAAATTAAATACACCTCACAATCAAACACTTTCACAAAAAAAAATATTTTTTTAAATTCTTACACACACTAAAATCTTTTTTGAACCCAATTCAAATCCCAGAAAAAATTTAGTAAACCAACTGCACATTTAATAAATCACTACCAAGTATCATAATAAGGGTTTACACAAAAAATACACCCAATCACATATGGGTGATCCATTTTCAATCCAATTAAATATCAAATTCTTTTTTAAAAATCTTCCGTACCTCAAAAAATATTCATAGAACACTGAAATATGTTCAAGAACACATAATAAATTCATAAAACAATTGTTAAGCATGGAATGACATACATTGGGTGTAGAAACTCCTAGAATATGGTGGAAAACATCAACCACACCTTAAATTCAACATATAGAAACATGATAAAACCCTAAACATGGATATTAAACCCAAAAATTGAAGATCAAATCCCAAAATCCAATCCCTAATTGCTGGAAAAAAAATAACCCCAAATAAAATGGAAGGAATCCTTAAATGTCGAGATGAGAAAGAAGATAGTGAGTGGACACTTACTTGATGAATCTAGGAATAATCACCCAAATACTGCAGGAAAATGATACCCCAAGGGAGGAGGATAGAGTGGGATATGCTCCTAGGGATGGAAAACTGAAGGAGAGGATAAAATGATGGTTTGGGGGTTAAAATCATTAGGAGAGAGAAAATACCCCAATTTTTAATGATAATGATTGGGCGCACCGTTAGACTATAGAGTTTGATAAAACGTGTGGAAACCATGTTGAAGTCCCTATCTAGGAAGGTCCTACCCCATAAATACCTTGAATGGTCTAGCTGACAGTGTGCTGGTTGTGCGCCAAGGTGCATGGCCATGCTCCGACTGTGTAGTAGGTTCTGCCTCACCTAGACACCTACCACACAGTTATCTAGGTGGGGGAATGATTATTAATAATGTGTTCCATCTCTTCCTCCACCATGTACCATGATCATTATACCCCAAAAATTTCATTTTTCTCTAAAACACAAAAATAAATCGAATGTAAAAAGGTTAGACCAAAAATAAATAGAAAAATTCCTAAAAAAGTAAATCATGGATGTGACAGTTAGTGTTTAAAATATTTGATATTTAAGTAAGATATCCAAATTACTATGTTTTACATAAGGAATAAGGAATAATTAGTTTATTTTATAATGTTTTATAGTAATTCAAGTTATTATGAGGATTCAAGTGAATTCAAGGATAATGAAATCACATGTTTGTATATTAGGATTAAGAGCCACTTCATGTTCTTTAATAAGTTCATTAAACACATTTAGTGACCTTATTCCTAAAGTGTTTGATCATGATATTTTGGAAAATTTAACCATTTATAAAAAGGGTGATTGTTATCACTGGACATGGTTTTATAGATTATTTTACCCTATGACACAACTTGTTCCATGAAAGGAACTAGGAATAGTTAATGTCGCAACCAAAGGATAAGATTGTGTTTATAGATATTTATCAAGTTCACATATTTCTGTATATTATTATTGAGTGAAATAATATCTCAAATTTTGGGAAAATATCTTGAAATAATGTTATATCCTATGGTCACCTTTTTCGATATGGGTTTTCATTAAATGTCTTTCTAGTATAAAATCTTTTTTTCTTTTTTGAAGTGAAATTTCAAATTGTGAGGACACTATTTATTTAAGGAGTGGATAATGTAACACCCCACGTATTTTCATATAAATTTAACATTGAATGTAATACACACAAAAACGATTCTCAACGAAACAACACATTTTTATAATAATTATTTAAACAAGATAGTTATAACCTAGCTATTAAATATAATTATGTCTCTTCTATGATTTGAATTTCAAAAAATGGCCAAACATGATTATGATCCGTAAGATATTTAAAACATGATATGATCAGAATAATTTTATAGTGAATAGTAATTTCAAAATTATGAATAGTAATGTTACCCTTATGAACAATAATATGACCCTTTTGAATAGTAAACTTGCCTAATTAATAGTAACCTCACTCATGAAATTATAAATAAAATTTTCCCTTCTTAAAAATGAAATTGTGATATAATTGTATCATAGTGTAAGTAAATGAATATTTTAAAAAATAATATTTATGTGTTGGGAATTTTTTAAGTCATAAATATTTAATTAAAATATTATAATTAATAAAATTATCTAAAATAATATTAATTTATAAAAAAATTATTCATAACAAATATTTCATTGTCTTTTGATATTAGGATTATTTTATAAAACCAAGTTTAATTTTTGAATGTTTTATAGAATCAATTATAAATTTAAAGCTGTAATTTTGGGGTAAATAATGATTTAAAAAATTTAAATTTATCATATTTATAATATTATTTTAATTAAATGGAGTTTATTTTTTAATTATACACATCAAAAAATTGTTACGATAATTTTTTTGGGTTTTTTATCAAATACATGAATTTTTAGTGAATAGTAAAATTGGGTAATTTACAGTATAAATACATTATAATCAAAATACACTATTCCTTGAGTTGGGGATGAGGTAAGAAACCTTGGTTCTAACTCACATGCACTTATTTGTATATTTTGTCAAAATAAAAAATAGTATTGTTTATCTTCGGAAAAATAATAATATAACGAATTAAATAATGAGAAATCACCCCTCTTCTCCACTATAAATCAACCCCTCACCCCCTCTAATCCTAACTCTTATAAGGATTGAATATTGTCATTGTTCTACCTAAATCCTCTTCTATTTTATCACCCCACATACAGAAGCTATTGGACTTATCATAAGACCCAAACCACTTTTCTTAAGGATGTTCTCAAGGAGAAGTAATCAAGAGGTGAAATCATCTTGCATTCCCTTTTATTTTATTTTCAAGTTCTTTATTTTATTATAATGTATTCACCACCTCTGTCTAAAGGATAATGATAAATACATAATATTTTATATTCTGTAAATATATATTGTTAATAGAATAACCATCATCAATCTCCTTACTCTCTCTCTTTTATTTTAAAAATGAAATCATTATCCAGGGGGTGCTGATTTATAACCTTCATGTACGAAGAACATTGGTTCTTCAAATTATCCTTCAAGGATGTTAATGAAACCACTTTAATGATTAATATACACTATAATATTTTTATTATAACTTATTTAACGTTCTAGAACCAGTATATATAAACAGTACTAATTCATACGACTATACAAGTTTGCGATGATCAAAAAATGATTATCCCTAATATTTTATCTAATCAAACATCCTCATACCATATAAAAAATTTAATTATATTACAATTTATTCTTATTTATGTTTATTAGTATCATTTAAAATCATTTCGGGAGAATTGTATCCATTCAACATGAACTCTATTACTTACAAATAAGCAAACCGATCATGAAAACCAAAAAAAATAATTCTCTCGAATGATAAAAGTGTATCACATAACTCATCAAAAATTCATCAATATGTATAACATTATTATAGAAAATAAATTAAATTTATAAAAGTTTATGAATTAATTAATTTATTAATTTTATTATCCAATACATTATGGTCTAGTGCAGAATACATTAGAACATAAGGTAAGGGTTTTCTCATCTCACTTCCATTTTTTGTGAGATATTTCTTATTGACCGATATTTATTGTGTATGGTGTATGTATAGTACCTATTTATGTATAATATATTGAATGAATTTATTTTCATGGTATTGAATGTATCTTATTTTTTATTATTAATTTTGGAGCATATGATTTGATTGATTACAAAGTGGTAAGGGATTCTACCCAAAAACTCGTTTTTTCCATCGGGTTACACTTTTTCAACCATTAATTGAATGTAAGGATTATTTATTTTTTAAAATTTGTTATAAAGTATATAGATATTTTCAAAAATAAAATATCCATTTAATATAATACTATTTTATGAGGATATACATGTTTTAAAATGGTTCCCTTCTTAAATTATTCCTGATAAACAAGCCTGATTAAAGGGATCTATTTGAATGCTTACCCATTTTCAAGTGAAATATATAATCTATTTTAAGACATTATTTTTTTCATAAATTCAAAAAAATTATCATGAATTACTATATTTCTTAATTTATAGTTTTATGAAAACAAACATTTGTTTATATTTTAAACTGTCTTTAATATTTTCCATAAACCACTCTAAAATATTTTATTTTTTAAGTTTATTAAAAACACTTTTTAAATGATTTCACACTAATGGCACGAAATGTATTCCTCAAATATAATGTCAATGTACGTAATTTTTTTTATGATATAAAATTTTAAGATATTTTTTTTTCACAAATACACATTATTTCCCAAAATCACGCTTCTTTCCAAAGTATAAAAGGGTTTTTATCATCTTTGTTTTACTTATATAATATATATTCTTTGTTCATTACTTATTCGTTGTGTGTGTGGTGTATGTACTTCTCTTTTATATATCATATAAAGAGTATCCTTAATCTAATAAAATTTTAGTTTATTATTATTTTAATTTTTCAAAGTGGTATGGGACACTTTGGATTGATTAAGGATTATTTCCTCATAAGTTTTTTCAATAGTCTCATTTTAAATTATCTTCATCTATTTCATCATCCATTATTGAATATTGTACATTATCGAGGCTTATTAGTTATTAAACCATATAAAATATTTTTTAAGGGATTATAAACTTTTTTACTTTTAAGGTTCTAGTTTGATACCATTCATGGGTTATTATAAAATTATTCACATTTCATATCATATTTTTTAAATATGATTGCTTATGTTGTTTATGTTTCACCCTTTTCATATAGGGAATGTATTGGACTTATTAGATGATGTTAGAGGCTAGATATATTACCTAGATGCATCAATAAGTCTCATTAGACAAAAAATATATGGTTTTGGTCCATGCCATACACCTTTATAAGATTATTGGCATGAATCATTGATTGTAATAGATTCTTTGTAGGAAGCCTTGATAGTAATAGATTCTTGGAATGAATCCTTAAAGGCATGTTTTAGATATTAATCGTTACGAATTTAACTAATTATGATACTAGTAATTGTGGTCAATGAGATTATTTAACTAGTAGAATATCCAGGGTTATGTTTTATTCAGAATTATTTATTCATATTTTATTCTGTCCATATTATGAACACGAATATGTTGGAATGGAATGTCTAATTTTATTTATTCACTATGCCTTATTATTTATTCTTATTTTATATTTTTTACCCATAATGAGAATCTAATATCACCTATTTCTTATTTTTTATGTCGATAGGTTTGGAAGAAGAAAACATTGAACAAGCTTTAAAAGATGCAATTTATATCATCCTAAACCGTATCATGTTTTATTGACTTTTTCCAATGTATTATGGGTATAAATAATTTGATATGGTCTTCCAAGACTACTAAATGAATCCATCCTTCGGGGTTTAATAGCTTGTAATTATAATAATGTGATAAAATAATGCACATGCTCCGGTCTTCTCAGATCGGGGTGTTACAATGTGGAACATATATGTATTATTTTTTATTATAATAGGATCACCCATATTGTGTTTCAACTAATTTTTTAATGTTAATGTCTCATAAGAGGCCTTTTATAGAATTTATGAGTATTAATATTCTAGTTTGATATCCTAGAGAGTAATCCTTAACTTATGAAAATGGCCTAGGTTTTAATCCATGACATATGACTATGATTTCAATGGGAGTAATCATTGTATACGGTTTTGATATCATCTTTATATTATTTCTAAAATATTATTCTCTCAGGATATTCTATTATTCCCATTGTATAATACATGTATTTATGATTTCATATACATATTACATGATCTAAATCTTACAATCATTCTCATCATGTTAATAGGTTATATCTCAAGCCACTCAAGTTCTTCTTTATTGTTATGTTTACCTTAATGAGCATTTAAGCACACCCTTTATTATGTTTTTATTTCATTAGGTAATAAAAATAGATTTTATATGATATGCCTATAAGATTATCTTAAATGGAGAATTTTTTGGTGAAATTTAAAACCCATTATATATTTACAATATTATTATATATTTAGAAAAAAATTAATATTTATTAAAATAATTGAGATTTATTAGTTTATTCTTGGTCAAAACACTCTAAAACTATGAACATAAATGTCCTCGGTTTATAAATTTAATAATTTCATTATAATAATATATGTGTAACTAATATATTATTGTGAGTTATTTTTTTGCATCACTGTAATAAAGAGTGTTTTTCTAGTGTTTCTAGACTGCATCCACTTGATTGTATCCAGATATGAATGAAATTTCTATAAAACCACTTGTTCATTACATAAACAAACATTTAGATTATTTTATGAATACATTTGTGTTTTCTCACTATAATGTCATATAAAAATAGTTTAATTAGAGGTAATGGTGATTCCTAATTAATTATATTATGGTTAATTTATTTACATTAAGGATAATATTGTTTCTTATTTAAAAGAAAAAATAATGGAAAAATTAAAAACAATATGGGTATATAATAGGTTAGAAACCCTTACATCGGAATAATAAAGGATTACGAAAATTATATAATGAGCTGAAATATATAATATCTCCTTACAAATATTTTATATTGATGATAAAAACATTTAATAGAAATATTTGTTCATATAAAAATATAATTTTAAATAACATTATAACAAAATAAATACAATCGAATTGGTTAGAGGATGATTAAAAACCATTAATTCCAAGGTAGATTCTTATTGGTTGATAAGAACTCATAAAAAATTATAAACTCCTTAGAGATTATATGGAGAGGTAAAATGAGAGTTAATTAATTCTAAATTATTTTGGAGTGGAGAGGGATGATAGAATGAGTGGAAGTGATCTCTTTTTATAGGTGAAAATGAGGGTGATTTATTTGGATGCTTATACTGGGTGAGGGGTATATGGGTGTCAAATGGGAGTTATGTGAGTTAAGTAATGGTATTTTTAAGAGACATGTGTTTATTATTTTCAAACCAAATGACGGTCTTTTATAAGGTATTTTTATGAATTTAATCATCAAATTTTTGAGCCACGACACTTTAACACTGTTAACCCCATTAACCAATATTGTAAACTTATCATGGTAATTATTATTAGAATGAAAAAATAATATTAATCTTAATAAAAAAGTTCACCATTATTATTCTAAATATGGGATTCAATTAATCAAAATCATTTTTTGAATTTAATATAATTTTATGTAAAATGAAAACATAAAATATAATGAAAAACTCTTTGTATTAAAATATCATTTTTCAATATTAGGTGTTCTTAATCATAGTTCGTAAAAATATATAATTAAATATGATTAAAATATTTATTTATTAATTGAATAATTATTCTCCATTTATATTTTAAAAATGAATAATTTAATTAATTATGATAAAAATAAATAATTCTTAGAAAATTTACCATTTTATCGTTGAAATTAATATTTACCTGAGTAACATATTATTCCGAAAATTACCTTATTTTTTCATTTGGATATGTGGATTAATAATTTAAGTTATTTTTATTAAAATAATTTCTTATCTCTATGAAATTTAATTATTAAATAACATTACTAATATATGTCAAAATAAACATTTGGTTCCTAAATTTTGAAATCTCTTATTATATTATATCTAATTTTTTTATGAGATGTATGTGTGTTATTATATTATTTTTTATTAATTAATATTATTTTTCAATAACTATTTAGTATTATTATTCATATTATTATCATATGTTATTGTGGGTTTTAATGGGAACATTAATAAATGATGATTATATTTCTTTAGTTAGTTCTTGAGTCTGAATTTCCCCTATATGAAATAATTCCATCCTTAAAATTTGGAGTTTACATAAAAACATGAAAAAATGAGTTCAATTACTCCTTATTGCTACCTTGCACTCCCATTACACTCCCACTATATTTTGATTCCTACAAACTAACTTTACTAGGATATTTACTGATACCATGAAACATGCTTTCTAGTTTCAAGAATCTAGAGAGACTCATAATTATATGATAAGTCGATTTTGATATCTATTACATTAAAAATAAATTAAATCCCAATAAAAATTGGTACTATTAGGGTGTATATAGAAATTTTATCTCTAATATTCATCAATTAATTAAATCTTCTACACGGTTATTGATGTAACACGAAGTCTCTTTGCATATTTCAACACACAATTTTCATGGGAAACATTTATAAATCTCCAATTTTATGGATTTAATAATATTTTCTAAACCCTTTTTATATTTTTGATACTTATTTATCATATCTATTAAATATTTTTTGGAAATTACATGGAAAAGGAATTTTGTTTTAAGGTAAGTGATTAATAAATAGAAATATTTGGTGAATTTTCAATTAACAAATTAATTGAAAACAATCCATGTATTGGAAATATTTTTTTACAATATAGAATAAAATTTAAAAAACACATTTTTAATGTTTAATAAAACTCATAAAATTGGATATTTAAAACAAAGAGAAATTTAATTTGAATCAAATAAAAATTATTCAAGTGATTAAAATAAAAAATTTAAGCAATGAAGAGTTATTTTATTAAATTTGATAAATAATGAATAATTTCATGTAATTAATAATTTAAATTATTAACAATAAAATAAATAATATATTTGGTAAGGAAAATTGATAATATCTCCAAAAATAGCACATATGTCTACCCTATAAATCACTTTTGAATTTTCTATATTTCTCTATTGGATTTATTCCTAGACAAGGTACAAAAAATATCCCTTTATTTTTTAAGTTATAGAAATAAATGTGATACAGTAGACACTTTCTCTATAATAGTAAATATAGAATCCTACAAATAAATATCCCCTTACCTTTTTAAAGGTATTTTTTTTTGAAAACCATAGTCCATTTTATTAATGGTAAAATCCACCAAATTCAGAAGAAATATTATGGATTTGAATATTTATAGAATGTGATCACTTTGGGGATTATTCTAGATCATCCAAAAGAATATGATGAAATATAGGAGAGAATGATAATGTTAAAATAAAATAAAAATATGTATAATTTCTTCACACTCTATTGAGGTAGGGGATATAGAATGATATTTCTTAAAGAGAAATTGAGTCTGTTGTTGTTGTTGTATATCATATGAGAAATATTATAGTTGTGTCGTTGATTATGTTTTAAAGGCCACATAAGGTCTCCATTTATATTCCTCAAAACCATTGGTAAATTTTTAAATACTTTAGGTTTATTTAAGTCAATCTCATTTACATTGGATACATTATTACCACATTAAATTCTATTCACATATAATTCTACTCAACACAACCGATTACCCAGTAACCTCCACCATGAAGCTGGTGGGCATCCTAGAAGTGTATCCTCGCAACCTTCTACCACAGTTTGGATTGTCTACCTCCATAAACTATTATATGGTCTCCTGTATAATGCATCCTAATACCCTTAAAAAAACTATATGGTGGGGTCATTTTTTAATGGAAACCTCCTTATCATGCCTCATGTTGGATGTTGGAAAAGCACCAACTAGTCGAGCTCTCTTGTGTCCCTAGGTTCATAGGGTTACCTACCTAATTACTTTAACACGAATCCATATAAAGTCTAAAATTATTATAATGATTCTAAAAATCCTTTAACACATGTTCAAGGCTCCATTAAGAGTTTTTTATAGAGTTCATCTACCTAAATTCACATCAATGAAAAACAATTATTAAACACTTTAAACGTGTTTTTAATGGTTAAAAAAAGAATCTTGAGAAGCAAACCAGTATCATTCTTTTTATGATCACAAATTACTTATTAATAATTAAATTTAAACATGTATATAATTATTAATAGTTTCCATGAAACTCAGACAACGAGTTACCGAGATATTCTCCCATTTGACAAATAGAGAAAACAACTCCCTCCACAAATATTATTTTAAAATAAAAAATTAACTAAAAAAAACTATAATATTTATCGAAATATATACTAAAGAAATTATCCCCCTCTGATAGTATAAAAAACTATTAAGAATAGTGTTATAGAATAAATAAATGAATTTATAAACTACATTTGTCATCAGTAATGATCTTTTAATAGAGATTATAACAATGTTTTGGAAATAATATAAAACATAAAAATTTGGAAAAGATATTTTTTATAAAGTCCAATATAAAAGGAAAATAAATATTTTTACAAATAGAGTTTAAAACATAAATAAAAAACATAAAATGTTTTTTGAAAAAATATCTTTTTTTAGAGAAAAAAATTAATTCTAGATATTGACTTTGAGAAAAGAAAATGCATATTCTATGGTCATCTTAGTATTAAAAAGATTAAATCCCACTCAAATAATTAATCCACAGACTTAAATTGGCCGTAAATATTATATCTAGACAGAAATAGAGAAAATAAATATCAAATACATATTTATGAAAAAATAATTCCATCAATAATTTTTACCGAAGATAGTATTAATAAACCATAGAATATTCTTTCAAATTTTCAAAAAAGTGGTGAAGAGAAGGCCAATTCACCCTGTTTAGGATGGAGAAAGTATTAAAAGAACAATCAATATATTTTGAGATAAATCTAAAAGAGAATATGTTACAATAAAATGTCCATATGATTTTATCTTGATATAAATCTTTTTCTTTGAGTATCATACTTACCTAAATTTTCTAAAATTATGAACAAAATATAAATTTTTTTTATAAGAAATTAATTTCGAAAAAAAATGGAAACAAATTTATATATTCCCATTTTCTTCAAGATTAAGTGATAAGTATAATAATATAATCATCCGCAACCCACCATTTTTTTTGTCAAAGAAATCAAGAGAAAGGGATTTGGTGAAGATAACAACAATTATATGGTTTTTATGAATATATTCAACAAAAATATCACCATTTTATAAATTATCACATAGAAATTGTAGTCTCATTTCATGTTCTCATTTTGATAGTGTTGTATATGGTGATTATACATATTGATTTTACTAGGTTTGTCACACTTTATGCGAAAGGAATAATATGGTATCCAAAAATCTAAGAGATTTTTGTATCCATATAACATAGGGAAAAGCTCCTATTAGATTGTAGTTCTATTTTTCATTTTGAAAGGAAAACAATGTTTTTCTTCTAATTACTCTAAGAGATGAAGTATTTTATAGTAAGTTAAAAGATAAACTATGACATTTACTATCTTGTTGTCATCTTATGGAATTTTCCTTATAAAAGTAATAATGATCAAAAGAGTTTTCCTTAGGAAAGAATTATTTAAGGATTTTAGTCCCTTTTAAATTAAATTAAATTATTTAGATAGAGTTAAAATGTGATACCTTTGGATTGTATTGAAAATGTGAAAAAAAATCACGTACAACACATGATGTTTATATGGGTAACTATATGGTTAAGTATAATTACACTTGTACATTGATAAATCTTGTTATGATATGATTTTCCACATTCAACCTATGTTAGATTTAAATTTTTACTTATTTATATTCTAAATTCATTATCATGACCTATTCCAAACTTCTTTTTATGTTCATTAGTGTATGTAATATGGATTAAAATGGCTCCACTTAATTTTTTTGGAAATTTCGAAATCAAGGAAGAGATTATGTTCTCCCATAAAAATTAATTAAAAATATTTATTCATAAAATCAAAAAAAAATATTACAAATAGTTTCTTTCAATGTTCTAAAAAATATCATCAACATAAATTTTAATGATAAGTAAATCATTTCAAATTTGTTTTTGAAGAATGGGGGAGACATATTTTTACATTTTGAAGTCATTTCTCAAAATAAATATCATTAACATATCATACCGAAAAAAGGGGATTGTTTGAAATATTATATAAATTTATAAAACTTGAGAGTTAATTTTAAAATTCATTATTTTCAAAAAATCATAGTGGTTCCACAAAAACATTTTTTGAAATAAAACCATTTAAAAAATTATTTGGGGATCTATTTGTTGTTTTTTGAAATTAAAATGAGTGGTAAATTTCAATAATATTCTAATGGATTAGAGTCAGGTGATTTATGAAATGGATTTAGAATAATCAATACCTTCTCGTTGATTATATACTTTAACAACATGTAAATTGTTTTGATGGATAACATTTACATGTTCATCATGTTTGTTTCAAAAAAACCCCTCTTCATCCCAATAATATTATAATTATTGACATTTTCCAAAAGAGACCAAACATTGTTCCTTTGAAATTATTCCATATACTCTTACATAGAAAGTATCCATTTATCATCATAAAAATAATTATCTATGGAATAATTTTCATGGTAAGAGAGAAAATCTTAATGTTAAATTTCATTTAATACCATCCTTATTGTAAGGGTATTGGATTGTAATTCGGAGATAACATTATCAAGAGGATTGTATTTAGATTGAATCCAAGATGTTAGTAAAGGATAAGATGCATATTATATAGAATCTTTAATTACATTAGAATATTGAGTTTTACAAAAGATAAAACTAGGTTGGATAGAATCATTGTCTCTTTAAGGATTTTATTTGTGAATATTCTCATTGAATTTGATGTTAATTTACTCATCTGTGGTATTGGTCCTCTTATTTAAGGCAAAAAAGTATTTACTAGAGTTAGAGTAACCAAGAAAATATCCTTCATTGGATTTAGTGTATAATTTTCTTATATTATCCATGGTATTAAAAATAAAAAAATATTCAACAAAAGAATCAAAATAAGACAACATGTTGAATATTTCCTTTCCAAATTTCATAGATATTTTTTCCTATTATTGGTATTATTATTATGATATTAATGATAAATAAATAGGTATTTACTTCATTATAACTTAATTTTTAAGGAGGTAAAATCATTTAAGAGAGTCATATACATTTCATTGAGGGTCATATTTCATCTTTTAATGGATGTACTTTGTTGGGGGAGTTCTAGGAGAGTAAAAGGAGTTATGATAACCTTGATAAGAAAAAAACTAATAAATGTATTTCTTATCAAATTCACCAACATGGTCACTTCTAAGAGAAATATTTTTTAAAGAAATTTAATTTACAAATTTTCTTAGAAGCTTGAAAATTACATTACAGGACCCATTCTTGTTATCTTAGAAGAAAACCCTTCTAAATTTATTAAAGTCATCGATGATTACAAAGGACTAAATTTGACCTCCAAATCTAGAAACACGAGTTGTTACAAAAATTAAATGGTAGACTAGTTCTAAGGAATTAGAATAGGAAACAAAATTTTTAGGATTTGAAGGGAATTTGTTTTCATGTTGGAATGGTTTTCCAAAATAGGTAATCTAAAAAATCAATAAAAATCATACTAGTTAGTTATGGTTGATATTGAAAGTAAAATGAATATAAAAATGACCAAGGTTTATTTCCAAATCCATCAATAATTATCTTGTTATCCTAAATACATAATATGTATTCTTTCACTTTTTTAATAAAATAAACAGTATAATTTTTTTTGAAATGGGATGTGGTAATTAAATTACATTATTTATAACTTAATAATTTAAAAAATCATCTTAAAGGTAATTTTAAAACCATTAAACATTATTGACTAATATTTAGTAAATTTTTGTTCTATACTTTTGTAATACATCATATTTAATTATATTAGGGTTGGAGAAACCAATCATACATGCATTGGTAATTTTACATTTTGAATTGTCTCTAGATTTGGTATGGCCTCATCCAAAACATCAAGATTATTAATTCTGAAAGGATCACCACACATATTACTTGACCACTGAATATCCATATATCATGTCACATATCAGGTTTTCCAATTATTATATATGATATTAAGAAACTATAGCCTTCGTTACGCATTTCTTTGGTCCAAATAACATAGATAATAATGTTTCTAGAAACTATAATTGTTTTGAATAAGTTTTTCCAATAGATGTTTAAGGAAAACGATGATAGATTTTAGTCTTAAAATTATATAATTTTTATAATTATATTCATAAACTAAATTTTCAAATTTATTATATTAATTATATTTATTTTTTTGAAAATTCCTTTTACAAAATCCTTAATTTTATAATTAGTAATAAAACAAATATATTTTGAAAAAGTAGTGCCAAATATATTTTTGACAGTTTTTTAAAACACATGATTTTATACAATTTTTATTACCCTTGGGAAAAATTCTAAAGAGTGTCTTTAAGATATTTAATTTGAAATTACAAATAATAAAAATTTGGTTGATCATTTAATTATAAAATAAAATCATCTTTTTCTTTTAAAAAATTAATATTTTTTAAAAACATCCTTATTTTTTGATAACTTTTATGCTTTTTTGAATAATACAAAAACACTTTTTATGTCCATTTTTCACATAAAAAATATATTCATAATTCAGAGAATTGGTATAAGAAGAATAAGAACTAGAACACGTAGAATTTTCGATATCACATACCATAAAATTTGTCAGTACAAACTTAAGACTTTCATCATTTGATTCATATGTTGAAATGGATTCCTCACTAGTTCTCCAATTTGAAACAATTAAATATTTCTTAGATTTATTATTTAATTTTTTGTTTCTTTAAGGTACAATATACCCTGATATCTCCATTACTTTAAACATATAAGCATCTTACCTCAAGTTCATGATTTTTCTTTTGGATGTTTCAAGTGGATCTATTATTTTTATTTCACTTGTAAGTTATCTTGGAAAAGTTAAAAAAATTATTTTCCCTCTTATATGATTAATTATTATTTTGAGCTAAATAAATATTATTATTAGTTTGTTTTAACTCCTTAGCTTCCTTCTCTACATTCCTTCTAATAGTAATTTTGTATGTCTTGATAGAAACAAAAATTTCTTTAATCGCCATGATTTTCATTTCTTTAGCTTCTTGGATTGAAGTGAACTTAGGCGGATAATTACTTGGTAATACCCAAATAATTTTCACGAATAGAGTTTCTATAGATGTATAATCACAATGACATTTTTCCCTATTATAAATATTAGTAAATTGAATAATACTTTTAGTGGTAAATTCTCTATACTGCATGAAAAACTCACAAAGTATTTTCTAAACAAATCAAAATGGGTATATTTTACATTCTTTGTTCCATCATGATTTAATTATAAAAGTTTAAAATTTTCATGTGGAATTTTTCATGTAGAAATCTGATTAAATAAATTTTGGTCAATTTCTCAATCCAAGTAATTTATATCTTTATCACCAAATTCAAAAGTTGAAATATCATATGGGTCCATTTAACCCCTTTTTCAATTGTGGGAGTATATCCGTGTATAAAAATATTCAAAACATGATATCCAATTGATCTATGAAAATTATACCAGTGATCATTCTAAAAAATAAAATTAATTCCATCAAATAATGGAGCAGAACACAAGGATTTCCCTTTTTTACAACTAATAGAGTTTCGAAAATCCATTTTAAAAATATATCTTTATTTGAAAAAATGATTAATGATTTTGAAATACAATTATTATATTTCATATAATTTTAAAAAAATAAAATTTCAAATAAAATCATTCATTGATAAAAAAATATAGGTTAGATATGATTAACTAGAAATAGGGGTGAATTAAATTTTGAAAATTTATTTAAAAGTAAAAAATATTTTCTTTATAATATATAAAAAAATTAAAAAAATTCAATGTATGAATGTGTAAAAAGTGGAAGAATAAAACAAATCTCTATTTAATATTATTGAAATAGAAATATATTTAAGTTATTATAATATAAATATTTAAGAAATTAAGAGTTGGTTGATGGAATTTAAAAAATAACATTTAATTGAAAGAATTAAATAATTGAAGTTTTAAGATGTAAAAGAGACATGGTATTTGGTAAGTATGTTGAAAACTTTATATAAAAAGATTACCATTTTCCAAAACATCTATATCTTGAGGTTTTAATGTATTAGTCCCTTACCATTACTGGTATCCAAGATACCAAAAATATATCTTACTTTTTAAATTATAGTAAGAAACCAAATATAAAAGAAATAATCTCATTTATAGTAAATATAAAAACCTATAAAGAAATAGACACATTCCATTTTAATGGAGAGATCAATAAAATCATATAACCTTAAATTAATGGTAGTTAGCAATAAATAAATAATAAATAAGAAGAATATGGATATTTCTTGAAAGTAATCTCTTTGTAGAATAATATTGATTGTAAAATAACATATGTATAACGATATGAGAGAATGAGAATATAAAAATGATTTTTAAATGATATTTAATATTTTACACACTCTAGAAGGAGTGATAGGATTTATAAAGAGATCCCATAAAAAGAAATTGAGTGTGTTGGAATTGGATATCGGATGAGAAAGATAGTATTTATGTCATAAAATGGATTCCCTAGGTAACCCAATGTCTCTATTTATAGCCTCTTGAAACTTTTGAAATGTTTTAGAATCATTTGGTGGCCATTTAGTCAAATATTTAAACATTTGAATCATTTTTACCCTATTCAATTCCATTATCATATTAGCTTATTTACCAACACTGGGTACTTGGATGTCTCCACTGAAAACCCAGTGGGCTTCCAAGAAGTCCATCCACACAGCATGATTCCACTCTTTTGGCAAGTAAACATCCACTAGTTGGCTAGTTTACTCTAATATAATACAACTTTCTACCCTTCAGCACTAGCTAGCTAGTGCTCCTCCACAAACAATATAATGGGACCCATTTATAAGTGAAACTTCCAAGGTATGCCACTAGATGGCCAGTAGAATTGTACCTATTAGCCAATTCTTTGTGTATCTTTTAGCTTCGCAAATTTCCTCCCACCATCCATTAATGATTCTACATTTAACTTCTAATATTATTCTTATTATTATAAATATCATTTAGCACATGTTCAATATTCCTTCATGTTTTTACATTATTTATTTTTTAACGTAGAAAAAAGGTGTTGCTGATCATTAAAATTAATTAATGGTGATAACAAAAAAAATCCATTTCCATTATAATTAACATATTCAACATTACTAAATCCAGGAGTATTTCTTCCCTATCTATCTTCATAATTTATAGACCTCTATGATCATTCCTAATATATGCATAAATCACCATATTTTCCTTCCCATTGTTGTAGTGTATTGCTTATTCGTAGTCCTCGAGTAATTATAAACATTTCTTATGACTCTTATTGAGATCTTAATATGTGAATATTTATATAATTTCAATTTTTTTGATATATATATAGATATATATAATTGTTTACAATAAATTTGGTGTCTGTTTATCATCAAAGAAAATATTTCTTCTTCCACGTACATATTATGAGTTAGATTGTTTTTATCACTGGTCATTAATTTAATTCATTCTTAAAAAACACACTAGACCTCTATTTTATACATCATGGTATATAATAAATATTTCCACTACTAATGGTAAGGTCAATACATGTTCATTGGTTAATATTATATTTAGTTACTCGCATAAGTCTTCACATTATTTCAATCATGTGAATTTGACCCCTTTACAAGTAATCTTCCTTGGGGAATTATCTTATCTCGCATGTAATTTTTAAAATCACCTATAGTAACCTTGTAAGAAAATGAAACTATTTATTTTTGTTTTTTTTCATTGGTGTAGGATAATATTTAACAACCATTTTCTTGGATGTTTCAAGGAATATTCCTTAATTAATGGAAATGTGTCCAAGAAAAAATAATTCTAAAATAATAATTCAAACTTACTAAATTTCGGATAAAAATATTTCTTACATAGAGTGTCAATGATGATATTTAAATGGTCCTTATTCTATTTATAAATATGAGTTAATATTTATATATCATTGATACAACCAAACCAATTTTATGAATATAATCCTTGAGTACTCTATTCATCAAATCCTTGAATATCTATGATGAATTAGTTATCCCAAATATTGTTCATGTGAACATGTAATTTACATTACTTATACAAGAATTTCACTTTTCTACATCATTATTCTTTAATTTTAATTAATGAAAACATTAATAGATATCAATAATAGAAAAGTATTTATCCCCTATCATTGATCAATAATATCATTAATGTGGTTTTAATTATAGATGTTCTTTACCTGAATGGAATTTATTCCATTGAAATTAATAAATAACCTCCTAGATCCATCCTTCTTTTTCACAAATTAGAAATATTCTCCCCATAGTAAAACACATGGTCGTATGAGCCCCTTATCACAAAATTATTGTACTGTTTTTTAATTCCACATGTTCCATTTTATAGGGATACATTGATATGGGTGTTTTAGTAGGGATGATATATATAGATAATTAAAACTCATGATTTGTATTATATCCAAATTAGTAAATTATAAATACATCATCATAATCCATAAAAAATATAGATACATTACTATAATGGTAACTTTCTAAATCATTGAATGATCATATCCCAGAATTTCATTGATATTTTCCACATGAGGTGGTTCCAAACAGAAAATAGGAAATTAAATTTCTCTATTAAAATGGATTACATTTCATCTAATGGTATAGTAATATTCATCTCTTACCCTAAAATTCTTTCATTATACGTTAAAAGCCAATTCCCACCATGTATTTATTCATATTCAACAATAGGTATAAAAAAATCATAACTAATATTTAACTAGGAATTTTAATAGGTATGTAGAGGTATAATATTTTTATAAAATTCCCAAATTGTATTACATAATAACTCATTCCATAATTAATTACTTGTTGATTTAAATTCAATATAAAATTTGAGAGATATAAAATAATCCACAGACATAGAATCAAGTAACGAAATGTATAAAATTGAGTTTATGATTGAACTAACTAATATTATGTCATTTTAGACATTAACATCATATGTAGTAGACACATAAATTCTTCCTTTTTCCAAGTCATTTTCAGAGATAAATTATTTTTCCACTTTGGCCATTGGTTTTCATAGTGTCCCATATTCTTATAGTCGATTAATTATGCATTGAAGACTTTTCATTTTAAATTAAATTAATGATATTTATGACCTTTACCTCAACAATTGAGACAAACTACCATTCCCTTCAATAAAATCTCAAAGTTATAATTTCCACAATTATTATATATTGAATATTTAACCCTTACCTTCTTATCTTATTCAATATTATTTTCAAGATTATATTTTTAGTATGTAGCATGTATTTATAACAATGTAATGTTATCCTCATACTCTATAGTATTTTCATATTCCCTTTTCATATATTTAAAAAATTCCTTTCAAAATAATCTGTTACCCTTGAGGAATGTGTTTTAAAAACAAATATCGCATTAAAAGTCACTTATTCCATACTCGATATCTCATTTTCCTCCGTAACATTTTTAAAATGAACATAATTGATTAGAAAATCTCTTTAGATGACAAGAAATCATGATAAATTTCCATATTTTACTACTTTCTATCGATAGAAATATCTTCTCTAGGGACTTAATCCAATGCTTTGCTACTAATGGACTGATGGTTCCACTAAATTGTGGATGTTGATGTCACATTAAGGTATCCAAAAAAGTTGATCAATCTTTAAATAAATATGTTTCTATATAGAGATAGGGTTATTAGTCAAAAAATTTCCAAATATATTAACAATCTCTTTAACTCTAACTCAAAACTTATTAACTTTATTAAGAAGGAATCCCCTATATAGATAATGGGCGATTGAGTGGTTTAATTTTCTTCAAAAAGGATCTATTTTTAAACAATTTCATGTTCTGAATAACAAATATTAACCCCCCCCCCCCACAAGAATTACCTGTTCTAGGACAAAGTGACACATCAAAATCATGCATGTCCCCCCATATGTAGGTGGACATCAAACAGTGGTGATGTTCTAATAGAGTATTGGTTAGACTATTCCCTTATTAATAATAGTTATACACTGGAATAGGCCAGATTAGACATAATAAAACTAATTACCTCAATTGAAAATTAAATAAACGAATTTAAATAAAATATGTCATGTTAAGACATATAATATAAACCCAAAGAAAACCGTAGAGTAGAAAGTCATCATGTATAATTATTACCATGGGTAGAAAGTAAATAAAAGATGTTTCAACAGATATCTAAAGTATTTTATAGTACTAAATCTATCTCCTATCATTAAATTCTTTATAAATCCATCTTTGGGATATTTCCTTATATGGCTCTCTGATCATGAAGTTTTTGTATGCACCGAGATGAATGTTCAAGTTGTGACTACAAACCCAGTAAGACACCACTATTATTTCCAAATCATAAGTGCACATGTATTTAAAGGCATAAGTTTGATGGAAATTTAAATGTGCATTTAAGAATAGATCAAATCCTTTATAGATCCATCATCCTCAGTCATTCCTTCTTTGGATCCATGCTGGAATAATTTCACAATTAGTCACCACATGACGTAGATCATGATTTCTGTCCCCTTTAAGCTTTATAGAAAATAACATTTATTTCATAAAAAACTCTACTACCACATTTTAGGTCAGTAAAAAATCTTCATAGGAACAAAATAATCTCTGAACTAATGGAACTCACAATAAGCATGACAAAACAAATAGAACTCTACACTGACGGAAATTTATTTTTTATAGATAAGAGAAGAAAAACTACACTACAACAACCCTTCATGGGGGGAGAAGGTGATGTAGACCCAAGGAATCACCTTGGACTACACTCTTTCACTCAACAGGAAGAGAGTTTATACTATCTGAACTCATAAGCTCCACATCCTACCTACCAAATTGAGCTAGTGTGTCCGCCGCCAAATTGGCATCCCTCCAACTATGATGGACCATGCGTCGATGATTGGTCTCTCTATGGCATCAGAGAATAAGATGACTCATGTCTCAAGGTATTGCATGGATTCCCTACAGATCTCTCACAAGGACTTAGAGGTCGGATTTGATAATAGCCACCTGAAAACCCTGCCTTCAGCAAACCAGTTGCCCGTAGAGAAGGGGCCGCACTTCTACTCCCATTGAGTTTCCTGGACCGTAAAAAGCATTTATGCCAAGATGAACCGAACCCCAGGAGTACCATAGTACCCCACCGCCCCTCATGACCCCTTCTATAAATGAGTTGTCCACATTCAGCTTCATCCCACTATTGGGAGGTCGCTATCTAATCCAGTGGTTGATCCCCCTATTCGTATTGTGGGGCTGATTGGTAATGATACAGATATATACCAAAGAATGCCCTCCCTTCACTAACATGGCCAGCTCGGTGGTGAGAGCACTTAATCGCATTGGCATGAATAAAATAGAGTGACGGGATCCCATCTGAACATTATTACGAGCCTCGCAAATGGTCCAGCATATTGACACAAAAATGATCGTCCAAGCAGAGCACTCCTAGGTCCTATTCTCGGTCCTGTGGAACCATGCAGATAGAAAACCCAACAAGTAAATTGATTCTCTATCCATATTTGGATGGGAAATAAATAATAACCACAAGTAAAAATCCCACTGGCACTAGAAGAACAGATTCATAGTGAACTCCGCCCTTGGGTTCACATAGCTGTAGCAGCGGGAAGCCATGGATATTCACTTTTCTAACGTTCTCTCCATTGGAATATTCTTATTTAGGATCCGCCAAACTAATAAGTTCATTCTCATAGGAATCTCTTTACACCAAACCATTGGTTCCCACACATTCAAAGCAGTCTATTCATGAGATATTCCCATGTAACCACTTATGTTAAACCTGCCTGTACCCGATCTGGTGAAGTAGCAGATGTCTGGTTTGTCACTCACGAAACTATTTTCGAAGATGGGCATCTGTTGAGGGTTCAGAACCACCTGAATAAAGTCATACTGTGTCATTTCCACACTGAAAGAAGTATCCCGCGCAGGACAACATGGGAAATCCAGTCTTTCACTAACCCAGTTGGCTTCCCAAAAATTGATATTTCCCATTCCAATAACCCACTGCATGTAATCATGCAGTACCTCGATATGGGAATCCATGCAGTGCTCCAAACTAGACATACCACGATACCCACTCTCTCGCCTTCCATTCATGAAAATCAACACGCCATCAACAACATAAGATGTAAAATACTCTTCATACCCACCTACCAAAAAACGTTTTCATTCTGCCCTCCTCAAAACTGCAATTCAGATTCTATGATAGAACATCCTTTGCCAATATAAAGAGTATTGTGGGAAATGGATCCCCTTGACTAACCCCCCAAAATAATTTGAAATATCCAAAGCACTTCCCCATTAGAGAAACTGATTGCTAGGGATAAGAATAACAGCAAAAATAGAGGTTTCAGAACTCCTCCTAGAACCCAAACCTTCTCATAACCCAAATAATGAAGCTATATTCGACATTTTAAAAGGTCTTGTTCATGTCAGCATGGAAAATGACATTGGATCCAAATGACCACCGGTAGGGGTTATTCATAAGCTCACTAGAAATGCCAACGACCACTTGAATATATATACCATAGATAAACCCATGCTACTCCAGCGACACTAGCTATAGAACGATTCCACTTACCCTTTTTGATATAACCGTGGATATAATATTGTATGATATAGTGCAAAGGAAAATTGTCTTATATTGATTAATGAGGGTTTGGTTCTTCATCTTCGGAATGAGAATAACCCTCAGCGAACAAATTCATCAATAAAAATCCCCCCACCCAACCCACTAATCAAATATTTTACGGACTCTACCACCTGAGGACCAACCACATCCCAAGATTCCATATAAAAGGAGGCCATAAATCCATCTGACCCAGGTGCACTGTCTTGTGGAATTATCATGACCACCTCTTTCACTTCACTCTCCGATGGTAAATTGGTATGGGATCTATTTTCCACCTCCCTCACAAGCTGTGGAATCCTACCCAGGAAAGAATCTCCATCTATTGAACCCCACACAAATATAGAGGAGGCCTCCCCCAATAGGAGGCCTTAGAAGTGACTCAAGGCCATTTTGCCAGCAATGTCCACATTTGACGTGAAGACCCCATTTCCAAGGCTCAAATTTATATTCAAGTTATCTTTTCCTTCATGAATGTATGGAAGAAGCATGTATTGTGGTCTCCTTCATTTCGATAATACTTTCAGATAGTTCAACCCACCTATCATAGAGGTTAATAAAGGTGTTATCATCTTAAGTGTTTTGAAGAGAATCCTCCAGCCTATCCACCTCAACCAGGATGATGATCACCCTACCCCGCTCGTCTGATCTGTTTGTGAGCCTGCTTTGAATATCCTTTTTAATACATTTGGTGCAATTCACCAGACCTCCCCACGACCTTCCACTGCCCTCCTATTGTCAGGATCCCTTCAGCAACTTCCTGAAGTAATCATTATGATGGCACGTGCTAGAAAAGCAAAAGGCTCGGTCCAAGATTGGACCACTTTTCATATCCACGTGAAGCGGTGCATGGGCTCAGAGTGAACGCGTCAGATGTGTAACAAATGTATTTGAGAAAACATCCAACCCCTAAAAATTCACCTAAAATCTATCCAGACGACTCCAGATGTGGCTCTTACCCTTTCGATTGTTGCACCACATGAACCTAGTTCCCGGGAAACCCAAGTCCAGGATCCCTTCCGCTGTCATGAAGATCTAAAACTCTTTCATGCTTCCTTGACCGAAGTTGGAGCCTCATTTTTTTCTCTGATAAATCAAATATTGCATTGAAATCACCACTAATGAATTATGGTGTGGAACCTATTTAGAGAGCTTCATATGTATCCATAATTCTAGCCTCCCATGAGAAACTGTGCTTTCATAAACAAAATAAAAAATACCTCTCACCCTCCGAAGGGGATTTTCGTATTAATTCACTAGGGCATGAGGCTCATAACCTCCACTATGACATTCTTCTTCTAACAAATCCATATCTTTGAATTATTAGGGAACCCATGGAAATCATTAGAAAAAACATCTTATTGGCCAACCAAGTTGCCTTGCTTGGATCCTTCTTAGGCTCAAGAATAACAACAATAGAGGAGTTTCATCTCCTGGTGTCCGTGGCAACAAAAGAATGTTTGGATTCGGCCCCCATGCATCATACATTACAGATTATAACAGAGATTATTAAAGAAGATCTTTTATATCCTTAAGGTTTTAAGAAAGTGAGAGAGGTAGAGGAGAGAACAAACCTGTCTCCTTAGATTTGGATAAGGTGGTTGGCCCTGACGGTACCGAAGCGCGGGTGTCCGGAACTAGTGTATGCATACACATCTTGAACCGATCATCTAAATCATCTAAGAGAGGCCACCTTCTGATCGGATGGATGCATGGAGATATTGGATCCAACATACCTTGCAACATGGGGAACAAAAGTTGTCAATGAAAATAATTTCAAGAAGAATGCATCTTTATCTTGACACCTTTGGAAGGATTCCCAACCCTCATCAACCCTTCCACAGACTGCATCAGGTTGCTCAGTAGGGACCAATGTAGAAGCTCCGGAGAATGTAAAGACAGGATGAAAAACACCTAAGGGGGAGTAGATTGACATTTGTATTGACTCAACATCGAACCGGGAAAGTAGGTGACAGAATCCCATGGGGGAAAAAAACCTTCCACCAGAGAAGGCCCAACAATGAAATCCCATCCTGAGGCTTCAATAATGGGTGACCAGGCGATCAGATCCACAGGGACCATCGGAGGAGCCGAAACCTCACTAATGGTGTCAAGGATTACCCTCTGATTCTTTAACACCATCTCACGACACATCATAGACAAATTTAAAAAGAACCGGGTCAACCAACGGTAACCTCCTATGAAATCTTCCCCACTGAAATGGGTGGGCCCTGATCTGGGTCCCCATCCGAACTAGAGAGAGATGAACCAACCTCCCCCTACCTCCTCTAACAGTTCAACTCTAGATGACCATGTAGACTGCAAGAGACCCAAAACTCGGTAAGCCTAATTAAGAAGATTCACTGCCACCAACTAAAGTCGTTGGTCGACTTAAGCAAAACCCAGGAGGTCGGTTTCACTGATAGGTCCATCTCCACACAGATGTGAGGGTTAGCCGACACCTGGAGGAAACTGGTGTTCTCATCCTCACAATGAAATGACCCTAATGAATCTCTCACAGCATTCATAATCAATGGGTTGTATAAAGGGAGAGGAAGGCCTGACAGCAACATCCAAACCACCTCAAAAGAAGACTTGCGACCGAAATGGCAATCCGATAACCACTGCATTTAGGAGAAGTACCAAGAACCAAAACTCTGATCCTCTATCGCCCAGGTTGTCACAAAATCCTCTCTGGAAGAAAGGTGAATATAGAAGGAAACCATCAAGATCTCGAAGACTATTGTGGGATGAAGAAGCCCACAAGAATCCACAAAACCTTTTGAAGCATCCCAGGGCGGGTTTGTTATGGACGAAGAAGGCCACCAGAGAGTGTTCGTGGTAGGAAGTTTCCTCCGGAACTTCATGCATTGAATGTTCCACCCCTGGGAAACCGTCCTTCTTCCAGGGAGCCCTGGGAGCCACCACAATTGGAGGGATACCCGAAAGGCCTACCGAGAAAGCAGAAGACATCCTCCCATCGCAGGCAAGAAATGCTGATGATCCACAAAGAACATCAATGATGGAGGCTCTCAGCTGAAACCCACCCAAAAATCATTCCCCAACTATCCATAGATAAAGATCTCTCACCACCAATAGAGAAGAAGGAAAATTGGGCACTGGAGGAGCCACAGACAGAGGGGGAGAAGAAAGCAAGGTGCAAGCCATTGTTGGAACTCTACACATATTCCAGGATATGCCCCGTTGGCACCTTATACCAACAAATGGACCATTCCAATAACTTAAGGATTTCCCCCCATGGTTAATCACATTCCATGTTCTAAAATACCCATAATGTGTCCAGAATTATGATAATTATGTCTTGTGATCCATGCTCCCACACTAAGGGTATGGCTAGGTCTATTAGGTCCATCTATAAGCCTATGTAGGAAAATAGACATTCAACTAGATATGTACAAATCCAAATTCAAGGAATAACATATAAAAAAGAAATATATCACACTAATTATTCCAAAATTTATGTAATAATAAACAAGAAGGTTATAATATATCTTGTAACAAACAAGACATAACAAATATTCTATGTGTTGTGAAATAAATCCATTTAAGTTGTGATTTAGAAGAAAAAAAATAAATACTAATAAAAGGTATCATACGATAACCACATATTCTAAACATACCATATTATGAATGTTTCAATAAACTATGAACATACATACAACCCAGAATAACAATCAAATTCATACAAGTTCTCAAGATGGCATGAACTTCCTACTTTTAATGTTTTGTTGCCAAATTCCATGATCCACTGAGTAAAGATACCGAAATATTGTCCACATAGAATATTTCACTATAATAAGACCAAATCCATCATGATGGTTTATATAATATGGATTCAAGAATGATACCACTCTAATAGATGAAATTCCTATCAACTTACTAAATTGGATTTCTCTCCACAGGAAGATATAGGATCAATCGAGTATAGATCATCAATTCTCATGATCTGAAATTGATATATTAGTCAAGCATAAATACTACAATATATCAATGTGAATTTCCATTTATTTAGTTGAAATGGATTTGATATAAGAACAATCCTGAATAATGATGTTGAATTGAGATAAGATTGGATAGATCATTCCTTGAAAGATTTCAATGGATCGATATAGACATCAAAAACCTGTAAGGAAAGGATGAGGATCCTAGATCCACGAGGGAGGAAAATATTAGATATTATGGTCAAATATTTATTATAGGTTATTGAGTATTATGTTAACAATAATATTTGATCAAAATTAAAAAAAAAATTCCTCTAACGACATTGTCTCCTATTAGCCGTCAGTTGGCTAGTGTCCCCACCGGCTAGCCAACGACTGAACCCTATTTAGTCAGTGTTATTGGGAAGAATATATTAATTTTTCCTTATCCATTATCTATTAAATATAATCCCACTGGATGGATGGAAATATCTAATTAAATAAATTCCCTACTACCAGTAAAACCATGTATTTGGTGGACCCACTCTCTATCCAGTGGCCTTGTTTTAGCAAATAAATATCCTTTACATGCCTATAACCTCTAGAAGATGTAATTGATTTATATATTTTTGTAATATATCATATGATTTGTCATAGGTTTATGTTCTATGTGTGTGTACTTGTAAATCTAGTTCCGAATGTTTTTACTAAACTTTCTATGATACCAAATGTAGCACCTCAATTACTATTCCCCAAAGTTAGTGGTAATTTTATTACACTGTTATAGAATACATATATCACATAACATAGGATCTAGTATTTTAGGATTATTACTAAAATAGATACATAAATTAACATTACATTACTTCTAAAACTTAATATAGGTCATATGAATATATGGAAAAAATTTATTTCACCTTCAAATTTCATACAACATTTGAAGTAGTCATCATGGTATCACAGGGAAATGGGAAATAGTAATGAAAATTATGAGATCTAATGCCTAGTAATGGGTAGGGTATAATGAAATATATCATATCATAATCATGGAATGAAAATATAGCAATAATAAATAAGTTGAATGGTTCTATAGACAAGATTAATAAATTCATGGATAAATAATAATATAAATAATCACAAATATAAAAACAAATTATTTTATTGTAATGGAATTCATAATTTTATCCACTTTAATCTTACAATAAATAACATATTACAATACATATTATACACCATAAACACCTCGTATGAAGGCATATTATATACCATTAAGGCATTTTATCATGTTTAAATGGGCATGGTATGTAGTCAATTACCCAA
Organism: Viscum album; assembly: GCA_963277665.1. Lineage (NCBI taxonomy): Eukaryota > Viridiplantae > Streptophyta > Magnoliopsida > Santalales > Viscaceae > Viscum > Viscum album. The sequence goes on from CAUJRU010001603.1 coordinate 113,956, forward strand.
ACTATTTTATCACATGATACCTACTGGCATCACAAGGTGATATATTAATTCATGCCACTCCCATTACATAATGAGTCTAATTAATTTAACCAATGAGATAAATAAATTAAAATAAAATCCATAAGCAGATTTCCTATGTAATAAATAATGTGTTTATTGGACTAAAAAAATATAGAGTATGTCAATAGTTTCCCTAGTCAATGGAACAATGAATATATCTAGTTGAATATCCCAAAATAAACTAGGAAACAATCCGATATTCAAAATGTAATAGAAGTGAACCTTCTCAAAGGAATGAAAAGAAAGAAGTAGTTAAGATATTATTTATGGTTTTGATATATGAATAAGAAATAATCCATTATTATTACTCATAATGATCTTGTAAATCATAAAACTTGTATCCCCTAGGAGTTTCAAACTAAGTGTGCGGTTTGGTCGACTAGTTCTGCACTGAGTGCAGGTTGATTTAATACCCAAATGACCTTTTGAGGTTATTACCCCTATGTACATATTTTTTCGAGATTATATCTAGTTTGTATTCTGATGAGGATTTTATTACTAGGAAACCACATGTTCATAACTTTACAAAAATTATAGGATATTTTATGATTATAAGAGTGATTGGGTATTACAATATCTTATAAAGTTAGTATAATGAGAGGAACTGGTTATCTTTAATTGATGATATTATAATGAATTTATATTAATGAATCACAATAAAATTATTTAACGGTAGAAAAAATAAATAGAGAGATTTCAAGTAATAAGTGTAGGGAAGTGGATATGAACCCATACTTAAACATAATAAAAACATAGGAAAATAAAATAATGAGAGAAAATAAGTAATATAACATTAATAAAATATAAAATGAATCAGAATAACATTGAATAATATGTATGTTAGTATATAAAAAAGGTTTATTAAATGTCATTATAAAAGAATAAAACTAATTGAAAAGAAATGTAGTGGTTTGGAATCATGTGCTTGCAATGTAGCTTTTTAATGTTTGAGAAGAACTATTTATAACCATAAAATCTCCATGGAGATACTATTGAGAGAAGAAATTAGAGGTAATTCATGAAAAATGGAATTGTTCTATATTTGTATGAGATAATTTGTGCAAGTGGTATCCTTTTATAGGTGTAAAATAGGGACATCACGTTAGTGACTTAAGTTATGCGAGGGAAAAAAGTAGAATCACAGAGGAATTAGGTGGGTTACGCAAGAAGATATATATGTGACATGTTAGTATAAATTTAAAACCAATGAAATGTCATCTAGAAAGTGTTTATATACCTTTAATCATAAAAATTGAGGTCCAGTTCACTTTACCTCTATTACACCATTAATATTTATTAAATATTCATCAAGACTATTTTTCTTTGACCTAAAATATAAGATGACCCATATAAAAAAATTTAATGTGATAAATATGAATCTATACTCTATTTAACAAAAATTAGTCTCTAAATTTTAGAAATTTTAATTTTTAATTAATACATATAATATATAGAAAAAAAATTTATATAAATAATATTTTTAAAAAAGTAAGCATCATTTATCTTATTTCATATAAATCCCCAATTAAATATTATAAAACTATATTTTTTTTGCATTAAAACATTATAATATTTTTTTATTAGAATATTTGTTAATTTTATTTAATCTATTAAAAAATAAATATTGATAATAAAAAAAATTCATGGAAATTAATTTTTATGTAGAAATGTTTTTTATAAAGATTTCCTTATTATCAAATTTTAATATTTTGTTTCCAAATATGAAGTAATTGTTATTAAAATATTTCCCAACATATATGAAATTTAATTATCAAATTAATATAGTACTACTTTTCAGAAGCATGCATTTGGAACCTAAAATATGAATACTCTTCTTTTAGTAAATCTAATTTCATTTTGAGACATATGTATATAAATATATTAATTTTTTTAATTTATTAATAATGTCAATATTTATTTATTATTGATCATATTATTATAAAATTGATTTATTAATTCTATTTAGAACATGAATAAATAATTGTTATACGACCTTATATAGTTCTAGAGTCTAGAATAACACTTTTCATATAATAGGAATTTCGGAAAGGAATGAGACCATATAACTATATGAATATTCAAAATGATTAACAAGTCATATGAAATATCATTTATAGTATAAAAATTGAAAATTTAGGAAAATTAAATTTATTTAAAAAATGGTTACATGGGAATTATTAGACTTTAACAGTTAGTTTTTTTTTGAAAAATTATATTATTACATAAGAAAAATTGGAAAATAAATATTTGCTTATGTCAAACCCATGAAATTAGAATTTTAGATTTAGTATAATAAATATCAAAAATCAAGCTATGATTCAAGTTTAAGTATGATAAATATGATCTTCCCACTAATAAGTATATGATCATACTGTGATGAATATTATGGATGGAATTTATGTTGACTAAGATTCTGTAAATTCATAGACTATTATAAAAACAATAAAAATATCCATGCAATATTATTATTATTATGGTGTTATATTCATACAAATGGGGAGGTTTTTTATTTACAGAGAATATTGAATTTCTTTTAGAAGAAAATTATGGAGAATATTTTGAAAAAAATAAATAATGTTTTTTTAAAGGGATCTTGTTTGAAAAAGGGTTTTGATGTTATAACACTAGAGACAAGTTTTTTAATTAGAATGAATATTTGGTGACCATAGGGACACAAAAAATATGATGTATTTGAGAAAAATGAGATAGAATAAAATAGAACTAAGATTGTAAAATATTTTCTATATTAAATATATAGAAAATATACTCTATGTTTTTAAAAAATAAATCCTGGATGAATTAATATGAAATATAGTGTTGTGATAAATAGAAAACGTGACACTACACTGGAGGATCATATCATTATCTATATTAAGGAAAATTAAAGAAGAATTCATATTTCAATATATCCAATCCTATGCATCATAGGAGTTTGTAGAATAATAATAATAATTTGATAAAGAGTTTGTATCCTATGGTACATTGAATAACAAAATTATGAGATATTATAAGAATGAGAAACAATAAGAGTTGATTATGGTTTATTAAAAATAAGTGTATATAATCCACCAAAATAATTAAAGATATTTGATAAATGTGTTGAGAAAATAAAGTGACATTGTGATTTTAAAGATTTTACAGATTAAATATTTATTCCAGGATAATTATATATAAAATAATCGAAACATATCCAACAAAATATATCTTTTAATGGTTTTAGAGCATAACTATTTATATACCTAGTAATATATTGTTATCAATTCATCTATAGTTTTGAAAAAAATTTGTTGATGTAAATTTTTTGATTATTTTATATATAATTATCATATAGTATATTGTAGATCATCTTTAAGAATGTTTGGATGTTGTACCACTGACATATAATGGTTTTTGTATAAAAATAATTGTCAATACTATCAGGAAGAAGTATAAGGTTACTAAATAGTGACAATTGATTATCCTAGGAGAGTTTATGTCTAACCTACCAAAATTTCACCATTGGTGTAGAATAAAATATTTCATGTTTTTAGCAGAGGATGATAGATTCTCAATACAAATTGTAATCACTTTTATGAACTGGTGATAAAACATGTGTTTTAGGAAAAAAATAAAACATACAAATGAGGATTTTTCCTTAATTGTGGTTTCACATATTAAAAGAACTTTGTGATTCTTAATAATATACATTTTTCATTGTTTTTGGGTGTGTTTTGTCTGATAAACAAATACATGAACTTTTTTTAACAAACAAAATTGATTAAAATGCAAAAGGGATTGAAATATTATAAAATTAATTAGAATTTGGAGATTAAATTGGCCAAACATGACCCAAACCCCAAGTGACTACAACGATTCCTTTTAAAATTAATTTGGTGCCAAATTAAACTTTTTCCTCTAGTTGGATATATTTTACTGACATTATAAATTTATCAAACTCATATAAAGTGAAAATTTAAACTGATTTCAAATGAGATCTGAATGGAAAACCATGTTATCAAACATTTTAATGGTGAAATGTTGGTTTAATGAAAGACACTAAATACTAAATAAAATAGTGGTAAATACGATTATAGTGACATATAATGGGGATTAGGATATACAACAATTTGAATGTAGTAAAATTGGTTATTTACTTAAATTTCATGAGAATGATTCTTCAGATGCAACAAGTATAAACTATCAAGAAGATAAAGAGTTCATGGATTATGAATAATTTATTTATTTTTATTCTCAATATAGTTATTATATTAAAATAGTCCCCATTGATGTAATAATATATATATTTCGACACATCAACTTATAACAAGATAAAAATCACAATTATAGATGGAAAACGATGTCATGGATGAATCCCTGGCCAATAATTTGAAAAGGTGAAAAAATCATAAAAACATAATGAGTATAAGTAAAAATGTAGTCAATATAAATGAAACATTTCTCTTGATGATTATTAATTGAAATTTCATTCTTGTGATAATTGTTTTTGTGGGTATGTTTATGCTAAAGTGATCGGTGCACAAGAAAAAAACTACACAAAACACATGAAAATATCAAAGATTCTTAACAAAAAATTTCAATAAATGATAATAAAGGATCATGATAATGAGTATTAATAAGAAATTCCGGTTCATGAAGATCATATTATAATGTTTAAAATATAATTTAATGGAAAGATAAAATCACATGAAAAAAGAAGTTAATTTTTAATCTAAAATTTCTTGAGTTGGATGTGAATGTAATAAATCAAGAAAACACTAATGAAAAATAATCACCATATTTAGAATAAAGGATTTAAACAACATAGTTTTTTCTAATAATCATGTATGTAAAAAGATTTTTCTTATTGGTATGAAAATCTTGAGAACCTATTTGAATCTAATATAAAAAGTTAACCCATAGTCCAAATATTCTTCTTTGTACTAATATAAATTCATCTATTATTATAGGATTAATGTAAAAATATAGAGATATTTTTTGGAGAATTTTTTTAAAAAAACTACTACATTATCTTTGGGGGATTTAATAATGTCCAAATAGAGTAGGATCATAAACTATTCATAGTATAATGGTGTAATTACCCAAATTTAGAAAGGTATAAAATATGTAAAAACTACATATCTGAAAGAAAAATGATTTTTAATGAATATTTTGATGTTGAGGTAAATTTTGTCAAAATATTTGTCATTATTAGAATAACAAGAAAGATTATAAATATTATAAAATTTCGTGATTTATGGGGGAGAGTTGGTGTAAAGAATAAATAGGATGAAAAAGTCAAAAAATAGAAAGAATTTAACTATGAAAAATAAATTTCAATTCCATGATAACTTACTTGGTTATTATTATAATTTTTATCAACAAAATGAAGAATTTTTGGTTTTTACCAATCATTCCCAATGAAAATACTTATTAAAATAAAATACCATGGTAGAAAAGGAAGGTAGTAGTAAATGAAGATGAATTCTTTTTGAGGAGTAAATAAAATAAGATGTAAAAAACTAATCCCAAGAAGTCATTCGAGATAGATTGAAATAATTGTTGGAACCATGGATGTTCTATGCAAGAATATGGTTTTGGTTTTGTGTTTGTTGTCAATAATCAGTGGATGTTCTTAATGTGTGCCAGCAAAGTGATCAAACAGTTCAAGCAGACAACAATATTGAAGTTGGCGTTGTTTCCCAGTGTTTGCCAAATTTTTGGGCCTCAAAATTGGAAAATGAAGACATGGATTGTCTGAAAAAGGAGGTGCACACAAAGAGGAAGTGGTGCACGAAAAATAAGAGCCTTGCGCGAAAAATTTGAGTTGGGCGCGAAAAAGATAGGGATTCATGAAATGGAGGACTGAGGTTTTTCGCACAAACATTGCTTCGGACTCAGAACGTCAAAAAATGGCAAAGGAATGGGTGGCGCAAAATATCTGATGTTGTGCGAGAAAAACGGTATCGGCACGAAAGATTATGTGCCAGATTAGAGTTTTTATGCACCACATAGGTTTTTGTGCACGGGGGTCTTTGACTCCTATAAATATGAGGTGACCCCTTCATTCCGTACATTTGAAGATTTAGAAAAGATCTGAGGTCTGATGCGCGAAAAAGTATCGCGTAAATGGGCTTGCGCAAAATTTTCTGAATTGCGTGGAAAATTTCGTGATGCGCGAAAAATGAAGAGTTGCACGAAAAAATTGGGTTCGCGCATAAAAGATACAATTGCGTGTAAAAGGTGGTTTTTGCGCGAAATATTTTTCCTCGTGAAAAGTAAAGTTTGCGTGCAATAAAAAGGTTTTGTGCCCAAAGGTTTGGTGTTGCGCGCAATTGTCATTGAATCTTGTCTGCACGTTCTAGTTATCTGTTTCATTGGTTCTATGCATTCTAGTGCATCTATTCGGGACATCGATGAAAGCAGAGTCTTGTGATGAGCAGAGGCAAAGACTTCAATGAAAATCTATTGAAGAGACCTTCACATCTATAAACTGAGTGGGACTTCATCAAGGGCAGTGAGCCAGGGGGATTCAATGGGAGTGGCCCGAGGGAATCAGTGATCTATCCCTAAACCTTTGTAAAGGCAGTGAGCCTGGGACATAGTGATTGTTACTGAACCATTTTAATCCACAAGTAGTGAAGATTAGTGGAATTTGGTACGACCGAAAACCTGTCGGCGGATTCTCCTTGGACGTAGCCCTTAGTGGTGAACTAAGTAAAAAGTGTTGTGTCTTCTCTTTGAATGTGAATGTCTGATTTCTAATCTTATCCATGATACAGGTTTTACAAGTTCCAACCAACGTGGGAACAAGATCCTATATTTTAAAAGAAAAATTTTTCACCCTGATTCACCCCTCCCCTCTCAAGGTGTCCCGGGGTCCTACAAGTGGTATCAGAGGTTGGTTGCTGGTGTTAAATCTATCCTCTGTCGTCATGGAGAATGTAGTCAATGTTAGGGGAGTCCCTCTCTTCGATAGAAGTAATTTCCAGATTTGGAAGAATAGAATTAGATCTAATCTAAGATCCCTTGTAATGGAAGTCCTATTTTCCACTGTCCAAGGTATACATGTTACTGATCAAACAGGGCTGGCTATGACAGATGTCGATAGAAAAATTCTTGATGCTCATGCTAAAGCGCAGAATTCTCTCACTGCAGCTCTTTCAGATCAGATCTATCTAAAGGTGATGAGTTGCACCTCAGTAAAGTGTATGTGGGATAAACTTGAAAACATCTATGAAGGAGATAGAAAAGTGAAAGAGGCGAAGCTTCAAGTCTTACACAACAGGTTTGACGATTTAAAGATGCATCCTAAAGAGAATGGAGATTCATTCTTCAATCAAATTACTGAAGTAGTAGGAGCAATTAGAGGTCATGGAGAAGAAATCAAAGACATTGATATCATTAAGAAGATACTAAGAATACATCCTCCTATGTACAATGTAAAGTTGTCAGCACTTGAAGAAAGAGATCTATCCAAACTCTCTCTGGATGATCTTTTAACTAGTCTAGTGGAATATGAGATGAGAGTCAAACCTAAAGATTCCACAACTCGTGTAAGCAAGGAAATGGCATTCAAAGCCATAGAAAAACGGAAAATTTCAGAAGATAGTGGTGGTGAAGATGAATAGGAAAAGGAAATTATTTATCTCATCGCTAAGAAGCTGAAGAAGGGAGAAGGTAAATTTAAAGGCAAGCTACCTCTAGCATGTTTTCGTTGTGGAAGTGTCGGGCACATTGCATCTCAGTTCTAAAGAAAGATTGATGATGAAGAAAGAGAAGCATAAGAAATAAAAAAGCCTCATAGAAGGTTTTTCAAAAAGAAAGACTTCAAATATGGAATGAAAATAAAAAGGAAGAGTTTTGTCTATGAAGAGAAAAATGATGATACTGAATTGTGTGAAGAAGAAGATCTAGAGTTCAAGCAGGAAAACATGCTTCCATGATGGCTACCATTGAAAAGATAGAACCCTTGACCAATAAAGATAGAGATAATCAGATTATTTCTAATGCTGATTCAAAGACTCAAATTAAGGATGATTTTTCCAAGATTTAGAATAAATGTAAGAGATGTAATAAGTGGAAGGAAATGGTGGAAGAATCATCATAATATGTTAATGAGCTTGAAGAAGAAATTGAACGACTAGAAGAACTAGTGAGAGTTTATTCTTCAATCCTTGAAAGCACAGATGATGTAGTGGAACTAAAGCTTAAATTTGAAGAACAAGAAAATGTCATAAATGACCTTTCATCCAGACTAGAAGAGAAGTCCATGACTGTTAAGGGACTTGAGGAAGAAGTTGTCACTCTTAGAAGTAAAATTGAATGTCAATCAACAAAAAATGATGGAAAGAAGAAAATTCATTTCGGAATATTCTCAGATGCAAAATTACTAGCAAGATCCAAGTGTGGTTCAAATGGGGTTGGAAAAATACTAAGTGATCAAAGACCCACTTACATGGGAAAGAGTGGTATTAGCTGTGAAGCTGAGACATCAACTGCTAGAAGTAATGAGAGAAAAAATTACAACAAGATTAATGTTGGACATGCTGAAACATTACCTGAAATGCTGAAAAAGAAAATCTCAACCCAAACTAAAAGATGAACTGAAAATTATCCTCAAACTTTCAGAAATGACAGGCAGTTAATCTATTCTCCCAATGAAGAAGGCATGAGGATAAATTCAAGTGAAAAGACATTTCCTCTCATGAAGTGTCAGTTCTGTGGTTATCTCGGCCATACCTTGTCATACTGCCAATGGGAAAGGAGCTACTTGAATGGGGAAGATCTGGGAAGTCAACAAGGGAGACTGATTTCATATCCTCCATCTTATAGAAGAAATAAATTCTATGGTTACTATTTTAATTGTTCTAACTTTGGCCATAAAGCTATGTATTGCAGGCAGCAGTATGACAAGAGAAATTCATACAACACTCAAAGATGGGCCAGTTTTCATCCTCCTGATGATGTTTTTCTCACAAACAGTTTTTCACCTCTGGAAGAAGATTATGGGTATGAAGAATCAGATTATGTGGAAGAAAGTATTAAAATGCCATCAGCATCCTATGCTCAATCCAATATCTCAAGGAAAGAGAAGAAGAAGATCGAGAAATCCAATCTTGCAGAAGTAGCCCTTAAAGCTACAAAGTGCAGCAGCACCTGGATCCTTGATAGTGGATTTTCTTCTCATATGATGGGAAATGCTGACCTTTTGAACAACATTGAAAAGAAGGTTGATGGAATAGTACGGTTTGGTAATGATGGTGCTTTTAAGATTAAAGGTAGTGGGAATACTGCTCTCGCCAATGGGGAGCTGAAGAATACTGAAGTTCTTTATGTGGACGTTCTACGCCACAATCTCCTCAGTGTAAGTCAACTCTGTGAATCAGGGCACATAGTAACCTTTAATCAAAAAGGATACATTATAAAAGGAAAAACAAGGAATTCTATTATGAAATGCTGTAGAACAGATGGAAACTTATATCAGGTTGACAGTAATGTGAACTCTTGCTATTTTTCTGTTGAAGAAGAAAACAATTTGTGGCATCGATGACTGGGGCACATTAACCATCAAGACATGGAAAAGATATCTAATCTAAATATAGTCATGGATATTCCCATTCTAAAACGTGAACGGGAAAAGTCTTGTGATGCTTGTATTCGTGGGAAGCTGGTCTGTAATTCATATCGTCCAAAGAAGAAAAGGGCATCACATCTTCTTGATCTCATTCATACTGACGTATGTGGCCCAATAAATGTTGCTGGAACCTATGGAGAAAGGTACTTCATCCTTTTCATTGATGATTATAGCAGAATGGCTTGTGTAATGGTGATTCACAGTAAGAAACAAGTACTTGATTGCATGAAAACTTATCGCCAGATTTCTGAGAATGATACTAGACGGTCAATAAAAGTCCTGCGATCTGACAATGGAGCGAAATACACATCCATAGAGTTTAAAAATTACCTAGAAAAACATGGAATACAACATGAGGTAGCTGCTGTGAGAACTCCACAACAAAATGGAGTTGTTGAGCGTCGGAATTGAAAGGTCAACAATATGGATAGAACTATGTTGATTGAGAGTGGTATCTCTCGCCATTAATGGAAGGAGGATGTTGAAGCTGAAGTGCACTTTCAGAATCGAACATGGATCTATATGGGAGAAACGAAGACACCATACGAATTGTGGCATGGAAGGAAGCCTTCCTTGAAATACTTTCGTGTTTTCAGAAGAAAATGTTTCATTCGGAATAAATAAGGAAACCAAGGAAAGTTTGGTGAAAATGCTGATGAAGGAATTTTTCTTGGGTATCCAATGAATATCAAAGCTTACAAGTGTTTCAATAAACTCTTGGGGAGGATTTTGGAAAGCAACGATGTTAAAATCATAGAAGGAAAAACCCCAAATGATTCAAATAGTACGTATGCTGATGAGATAGAAGATGAGAATGAATATGAACATGGAATAAATACAAATACAGAAATAGAGGAAGGTGAACAAAACACTCAGGGGTCACATCATGATGTTGACTCAGACGAAGAATCTGAAGAGGAAATCTTGGATGGTGAGAATGCGACTGAACCTCACATAAGAAATCAAAGAGCAGAGATTGATCCATCTAACATAATTGGAGATATGAATTCACCCACACAGACAAGGAGGATGAGGAATAACACACCTTCTGCATTTCTGTCAGTTGTGGAGCCATCCTCTTTTGAAGAAGCTACAAAGGAAGAATCCTGGGTGAAATCCTTTAATGAAGAGTTAGATCAGATTGACAAGAATCAGACATGGGATCTTGTCCAGAGACCCAAAGGTCACAATGTGATTGGAACAAAATGGATATTCAAGAACAAGTTTGATGAGCATGGAAGTGTTATCAGAAACAAGGATCGACTTTTATGTACAGGGTATTCTCAGATTAAAGGTGTTGTTGTTGAAGAAACCATTGCTCCAGTGGCTAGACTGGAGTCAATCAGGCTGTTCCTTTCCATGGCTCTCCATATATGATATAAAGTATATCAAATGGATTTCAAGACATCATTTTTAAATGGTGTACTTGAAGAAGAAGAAGAAGAAGAATACATTGAACAACCAGTGGGTTTTCTTCTTGGTGCTGATGAATCAAAGGTCTACAAGCTAAAGAAAGCACTTTATGGCTTGAAACAGGCCCCACAGGCGTGTTACTCCAGACTAGATTCTTATCTCAAGAAGCTGGAATTCAAAATAGGAGGAGTAGATCACAATCTTTATGTGAAGAATTCTCTAAAAGATCACTTCATGGTTCTCGTTTACGTCGATGACATTATATTTGGTGGCTGCATGCAGAAATTAGTGGATGAATTTACCAATCATATGAAATCAGAATTTGAAATTTCAATGATTGGGGTGCTCAAATATTTCTTGGGACTGTAGGTTACTCAAAGGAAAGACTACACTTTTATCTCTTAAGAAAATTATGCAAGAGAGCTGCTGAAGAAGTTTAATATGCAAGACTATAAACCAATGTCAACTCCGATTGCAGTTGGAACCAAACATAGAAAGTATGAGAATGAGAAATCTGTAGATCCCACCATGTACAAGAGGATCATTGGGAGCCTATTATACCTGACAGCGACACGGCCATATATTGTCTTCGCCACATGTCTTGCAGCCCACTTTCTGAGTAATCCAAATGAGTAACATTTGGCAGTAGTAAAAAGAATCATGAGGTATATTCAAGGTACTCACAATTATGGATTATACGTTTCTTCTGGAAGGGACTGTGAATTATTAGCATTTTCAGATGCTGACTAGGCTGGCAATGTTGTGGAAAAAAATCCACCAGTGGTGGAGAATTTTTTATTGGTAATAACTATGTCGGCTGGTTGAGCAAGAAACAAGAAAGTACTTTTCTTAGTACTGCTGAAGTTGAGTATATATCTTCCACAAAGGCATGCACTCAACTGATATGGATGAAGTAGCAATTAATAGATATTGGGGATGAGGTAAAAAAACCAATGGTAATTTACTATGATAACAAGAGTGCAATTGATCTCATGAAGAATCATGTTCAGCATTCTCATACAAAACATATTGAAATCATGTATCACTTTATCAAAGAAAAAGTTGAGCAAGAGATGATTAGAATGGATCACGTGGGAACTAATGAACAAGTAGCTGCTATCCTGACGAAACCACTGTTAACAGCTGTGGTTGGAAAGCATTGGGTGAACCTCAGTGTTCAGCCACCTCCTACTTCATAAGGAGGTTCCGAAATCCCCTCTCCCCAATTATGGTAACTATTTATATCTTTTTATGGCTGCGATGCAAGTTTATGGGGGAGATACTTTCCAGTGGGAGTCTGGTTTGAGCTGAACATTGATTAAATTACCGGCCTTTGGGTTTATTGTCATTGGGGGGGGGAAGGAAAGGAATAAATTCAAGAATTCTGGATTTTCTGTGGACATGTAAAGCTTCTGTGGTCTGTGGACATGTAATGCTTCTGTGACATTATGAGAATTCAGTATCGATGATAGGATGAGACATAATTAACATTGTAAGAAAATTTCATGGGCATCTTTGAGCATTCCAAAACATGGGAACCCAATTCAAGCCTCCTCTCTTGTTTTATACACCAATCATTGCTCACGTAGACTTAGAGTGTTGGCTGAGTTGATCCTTTCATTTTTGGTATGAATGTGGATGGTGATATATTGAATTTATTTGGTGATTTCCAACAAACCCAAAGGGGGAGATTATTGGAACCATGGTTGTTCTATTCAAGAATATGTCTTTGGTTTGTGTTTTTTGTCAATCCTCAGTGGATGTTCCGAATGTGTTCCAGCAAAGTGATCATACAGTTCAAGAAGACAACAGTATTGAAGGTGGCGCTATTTCCCAGTGTTTTCCAATTCTTTGGGCCTCAAAATTGGAAAATGAAGTTATGGATTGTCTACAAAAGTAGGTTCGCACAAAGAGGAAGTGGTCTGCGAAAAATAAGAGCCTTACGTGAAAAATTTGAGTTGCGCACGAAAAAGAGTGGGATTTGCGAAATGAAGGATCAAGGTTTTTCCCGCAAATAGTGTATCGGAATTAGAACGTCAAAAAATGGCAATGGCATGGGTTGCGTGAAATATTTGATGATGTGCGCGAAAAATGGTATCTGCGCGAAAGATTATGTGCCAGATGAGAGGTTTTACGTGCCACAAAGGTTTTTGCGCGTGGGGGTCTTTGACGCCTATAAATATGAGGTGACCCCCTTTATTCCGTATAGTTGATGTTTTAGAAAATATCTGAGGTCTGATGCCTGAAAAAGGATCGCGTAAATGGGCTTGCGTGAAATTCAATGAATTGCGTGGAAAATTTTGAGATGTGCGAAAAATGAAGAGTTTCACGTAAAAATTGGGTTCACGCATAAAAGATACAGTTGGGTGAAAATGGGGTTTTTGCGCGATATATTTTTCCGCGTGAAAAGTAAAGTTTGCGCGCGATAAGAAGGTTTTACGCACAAAGGTTTGGTGTTGCGCGCAATTGTTAGTGAAGCATATCTGCACGTTTTGGTTATCTGGTTCAGTGGTTCTGTGGTTCTATGCGTTCTAGCAAATCTATTCTAGACATCGATGCAAGAAGAGTCTCGTGCTGAGTAGAGGAAAAGTATTCAATGAAAATCTATTGAAGTGACCTTCACGTTTATAAACTGAGTGGGACTTCACCAAGGGCAGTGAGCCAGGGGGAGTCAACGGGAGTGGCCCGAGGGAAGCAGTGAGTTATCCCTGAACCTTTGTAAAGGTAGTGATCCTGGGATATAGTGATTGTTCTTGAACTATTTTAATCCACAACTAGTGAAGATTAGTAGAATTTGGTACGATCGACAACCTGTCGGCATATGCTCCTTAGACGTAGCCCTTAGTGGTGAACCTAGTAAAAAGTGTTGTGTCTTATCTCTGCATGTGAATTTTTGCTTTCTAATCTTATACATCATACAGGTTTTACAATTTCCTACCAACGTGGGAACAAGATCCTATACTTTAAAATAAAAAGGTTTCACCCTGATTCACCCCTCCCCTCTCAGGGTGTCCTGGGGTCCTATATTAAGTTCACCCAAAAAATGATCTGATCTTTATTTTCTGTAGACAATTACAAATCTTGGACAATTATAAAATATCCAACAACATTAACACTGAAGTTCGAAAACATGAATCTAAAAGGTAATCAATACGAGGAAGGAAAATAATGACTGGTTTAGTGCTAGTTGTGACATCCCGAACTGGGTTCCAATCAAATGTGTCATGAAATGGGGGGCCACATGTCCTTAATTAATCCTACCTATATACTAGAGGCTTACAATTAGTGGTGAGGGCCTAGAGTGTGTCTTTGGTGGGACTAAGACCTCTAGAGGGAGTAGAACAATGAAATAATCCATATATTAATGTTATAAGAATATCAAAAAGGGAAAGGAAACTGGAATATTGTATAAAAATACAAGCACTAAATAATTATCAAATGCAATAAACTAAATTATATACAAATGTAAATGGTTTCATGACCCCATAAAATATGTAAAACATGGATACATGACAACTGGTAGTTAATATGGTATATGATATACCAAATAAACAAAAAGGAAAAAATCTATCCAAGAATCCCAATCTCTAGTCTTCCCATGTTCTACTAATATACCATTAAAACATCATGCAAGAAGTCAAACATCCATATGTGGATGCCTCCCCTTATCTACATTTACCAGAATATGGTATGCTCGAGTACCATCGACAGCTTGAAGAGTGTGTGAGATAAACTCAATTGGACACCACTAACAGTGTCTAAAAATATCCATCTAGTTCACATAATATTGTAGTGTGAATATAAAAAATAATAAGTAGTAAGTAAACAATAAAAGAGGTCATCTCTAGTTTTCGAAGGACACTAGGCTGATAATACTTGCTTTGGCCTATGCCAGATGATCTCTGAATAATTGGCCATATGTATACACATATATGAGCTACATGAATAGTGATATCTACAACCATATATATGGATACTACCACTATCCTGGACCTTATGCTTATACCGGACACCCATAAGTGGGGGAATGACTATAAAAATAGTATAATGGGATGCAATGATGGATATCACAAATTTAGGGGATACCACACCATATATCCGAATAGTAGGGATGCCATTCCTGGTATCATAGTAGTACGGATTTGATACCTAATTTCACATTAATATTCTTCATATGCATATATAAAAACAATGTTTTTCATTCCCTTACTACATAAATAAAGGTATATCTATGAATGTGTCTCATTTATATGGGGTATTAATGCCCGAGTTACATTTATAAAGGGTCTCCATGCCCGTATCACATTTTTAAAGGGTCTTCATTCCCATAACACATTTATAAAGAATCTACATTCCCATATATCACATCAGTAAAAGCAACATCATTACCTTATATATATATATAACAAGTATAAGGTTTTTAATACCCATTTACTAAAATTAACAATGGTTATCATACCCAAACAACATAATAGTAAGAAGTGATCATTGGATTTAATATGAAGAAATAGATAATTTATAATCATTAATATTCAATAATAAAAATGGTTTAACCAATATTTCATTTAAATTGTGGATGTGTTCATACCACTCATCTTTATTTAATTCATCTTTAATTGGTAAGTATGTTAGTAGTGCTACACTCCAACAATTACCCATTTATCTTATGATATAACAATTTAGAGGTAACACCAAACCCATTTAGATGATGGTTCATGAAAATAGTCATTTATATCCATAATGGAATTTTTATTGGTACTCCTAAATGGGTTTCCATGATTGATGGGGACCTAAAAGGTCATAAGGTTCTCAATTAAGGCAACCATTTTAAGGTGAGTTAAATTCAGGGGTAACGCATGGTGAAGCTGGTGTTCGGAAAAATTACACATTATAGAAAACATGTCAACATTGAGGGATAATAACTATAACAGCTACCATATTTTTATAGAGGATAACTCATCTAGTATCAAACAATGGTTTGGTCCAAATCCGAGGAAAACAAAAACAAATAATTCCCTAAAAATAGTTCATAAGATCATACACCTAAATAAATCCATTGAGAAAATATCAAAGGAGGAATGAATCATGGTTGATGTAGATATTACCAATGGGCATCCAATGAGGAAAATAGAGATTGAATTGGAGATTTGAATACAAATCAGGATCAAATCCAATGATGAGGGGAGGAAGATCTAATGCGGGATAAAAATAGGAGATCCTATCTGCTGGAGGAGAGATGTAAGAAAGAGGGGTGAATTAATAGATTTTTATGTGAATTTTGGTGATTTTAACCAGAAATTCGTTGTGTTGAATTATTCGGATTCATGGTTAGCCAAACCCTGTGCCACCCATTTGCACCCCACTGCCTCAAGAGGGACCTACACCATTTAGTTGTACAATTTTAGAAACCATGCACCAACAATTCTATATGGGACTGCTAAAAATAGCAGACAACTCACATGGTCATGTGGCCCTTGGTGTACAGTTAGGGAGACCTATTATCCTAGAATGTCCGTATATGGTGAGATAAAACCATGAATTCTAGGATGCATGGTTTTTACCAACCATTTTTTCCATGTTCAGTCTTCCCCAGCCTGAATTACGAAATCTGAAGAAGCCGCACACAGCAGGGTATCCCCCATATCCTCACAAATGAATTATATTAGGTCAGAACTAATGATTTTAACTTGAAATTGAAGGATATGTACATCACAAGAAACTCGGGTTCTTACAGTCTTCCCCCATAAAGAAATTCATCACAACTTTTCCTTTTCAAGGGTGGTGAAGTGCCAGCTGAGAATCCATTTTCCACTAAGAACATACTTTGGACTCCCATACCCAACTCTCACCATGTAACTATCCATGATTCCATAGCACCCATACTAGAGGTACATACTAACCAAAGATATCCTTCATGCTTCATTCGGGTATGTGTATAGGATACTCATCAAAAGAATAATCATCGTCTAGTTTAATATCCTCGAGATTAAAGGTATGAGATGGGTCGTCATGATAAAGGGTAAGTTTTCAAACATGGAAAATTATTTTCATGGAATGGTACCAAACAGGTAATAGAAAGCAATAGGATATTGTACCCACTCTATCCAATATCAAAAACAACCCAAAAATGTGAGGTGAAAACTTCCCTTTCCTATGTATCTGTTTGTGTCCAATTCTAGGTGATACCAATAAGAAAACAACTGATCTCAAAATCTTGAGGTCATCAATATAGATCGACATAATATATCAACCTAGACTGAGTAGAATACATATGATTCCTAACATTTTTTTTCATCGATCAAAGACCGAGACACATTTTATTAAAAAAGGAAAGAAGAACTGCATGAGTATAAAATAAGGTATTTTATTACAATCATTATCATAAAGAGGAAGAAACTCAACTAGTAAGTCGTCCTTCCATGTTATGACCTGGTTGATTCCTTGGTTTTCAAGAACATCCTCAACCATGTTCGCTTCATGATAGGCATGCATGGTAATGACGTTATACCCCATAAGCGAATCAAGGCATTTTATCCAACGGGTGGTCAGAGGCCAGGCCAGATGAA
>CAUJRU010001604.1:0-80088 GCA_963277665.1 Viscum album
TATAGGTTTTTTTATACATTTTAATGATTTTGGATGGGTTAATGTGTCTCTTCATTTATTATCATAAGATGAATAATATAATTTTTATTGAATAAGGGCCCTCTAACATGGATTTTTGAATTGTTGGATATTATTTAAAAATCACATGAATTATATAAATGTGATCATTTCATGATGTATTATTATATAATGGTGTAGGATGAAGATATCAATTAGACTATATTATGTTAATGATTAGGTCACTGTGTTTTTATGCTTTAATATTACAGGATTATTCTCCTAATATAAAGAGTCCCACCATCTATTTCTTTGAATCTATATCTTAAACATCAAACAGTTCACATAGAATGATTAATGTGCTCCCATAATATATGACTCATGATCAATCTTGACCATTTAGTCATTTACCACATAAAGAACATTAGAAACCATAAAAGCTCTAGGATTAATGAGTGGTAAATATTATTATTTATTGTTGTCTACTATAGATCCATATTGGGCCTCATTAGATTGATTATGAAAAAATAGAAAAATTTGATTCATGACCTTTGATTCCTGTAGATCAAAATGCATGAGAAACTGATAGATAGAAGGATTTCCATGATGAAAATTCACCAATTCACCCAAAAATGGAATCACTATATGATGCCTTGGTTTTATTATTATAGATAAAAAAGATAACGAGAAAATAATGTACTGAAAATTTCTATGTTTACACCTAATAGACAAAAGCAACAATGATAATCTAGATCAAAATCCATCAAAGGGGTCAAGGAGCCCAATATCCCATGGTAACATAATGTTCATTTTTATATGATATATTAAAGAACACTCCTCAAGCATACACCTTAGTGATTTAAAACCATATCTCATGAAAATTAATAACCCAAAGATAATGATTACTGAGGTCAATCCTTAATTGATTCCAAATTTACATGACCCATTCAAATAAATCCTTACATCTCTACGTTGAACCAATGCATGACTAGATACGATGGGTATTTTTGATCCAAATAGGCCGACTACTAGGACCCAGGGATCCAACAACACATAAAGGTAATGATTTTCCCTACTTGAAGAAACCAGCATAGAATATATAGACATAATGAAAAAAATAAAATAATTATACCCAAAAAACAATAGTTTTATAGATACAAAAAGGTAATAAATAATAAATTTAAATATCTAGTAATAACATACATAAAAAAACTAACCCTTGATAGATAAACAAGGTGATATATTTGAGGCATCTCACCATACCCCAATCTTCTTCACATGCACATGTAACATGAATCAACACTAGCTATCAACAACGCATTGCCTTTTCCATTATTATACATAACAACATATACACATACCCATAAGAATGTTCAGACTATGAAAAGAATAATCTAATTATAATCCCACTAATGAGTTCAATATCAAGTCTCTATTAAATAATCCCAATATAAAAAATATAAAGAATAAAAAAATGAATAAAAAATTCACATTTATTTATAGGTATTGTAAAACATTTTCTATTTCCACAATCTAAAATAAATAAATAATATATAATTTAATCTACATTTTAAACTAAATAGTTTTACCAAATCATGATTTATTTTTCATTATCAATACTGAAAAAATCAATGAAAACCACAATATATATAATTAATAGTTTAAAATATTTATGGGATATGTTGGCCTCTTGTGTCCAAAAAAATATTGTGAAGTCATAATTAACCATACAAGACCATATAAACCTGGGGACATGGGTATAGTTATGTAGACCATGATGAACCACCTAATGTTTAATAATATCAATCACGAAGAATAATTGGTTATTTGTAATAAATCTTTATGGGTGAAAAACCCCATAGAAAAAAGGAAACGGGCCAATACCAAATCCCCTCCTAGGTACCAAATATTCTAATCTAGTGTGTATGTGAAATACCCCAAATTTTTAGGAAGTTGAATCAATATTGTTTACAAATACTCTTCTATTCTCAATATTTATATTTTTTTTTAAAATTTATATTGTGTATGGTTGGAATATTAAGAAAAGTGAATCAAAAATGTTGTTCACATTTGGCAGACTATTTGGGAAAACACTACGCTATAGATTAGACAATTTTGAAACACTAGATAATGGCGAATTACATGGGTAGTGTACTCTTTATTAATCTATGTGACCTAAAAGAAGAAAATATGAACCACTAAAATTACAGGTTCATAGTTGGATTGTGTTTAGGGGAAATCCTACACTTCTTCCATGAATAAAGTAAGTGAGAATTAAAGTCTCCTAAAAATTTATTTTGAAATACATAAAATCCCCAAAATAAATATATTTTTACCCCCATTCATGAATTTGGGGACATTCATATTTTGGATGTTTTTTTGGGGATCCAAGGCCGTATGAAATCTGTTGATCATGATTTGAATCCTAGATTTATTATCTAATCCTCTCCTAGTAAGTGGATTATATCCCGTTGATTTCCCTTTCATCCACCTTCATTATCTCGTTCATTTGATTAGAAGTAATCATATTTATAGATCTAGATATAGATTTGGTGAATCATGATATAGGCTCCTTTTTTAGATTTGTAATTAAGATATCTTATTTTCATAAATCTTGTTGTAGGATTTTGAAATTCAGATCTAGATCTACACCTTTATTTTGTTTAATTGTCCATATTTTTATTGGGTGATCATTCCAGAATAAATCATGTTGGGTGGTCTATAATTCTAATCCCATAGTTTTGATTTGATTTTTTATCTATAAGTTGTATAATTTCAACAATTTGTTATCAATTGAAATTAATAAATTAAATTAATTAATGTGTTCGGTTAATTATTATGGAAATTAGTGGGTTTATTTGACAATTGAATTATGGGATTGAGAAAAAATTAATTGGTGAATTAATTATCAGAATATTTAATTATTGGGTTAAATTTTAGATTAATGAATTATGAATTTTATATCATTAATCCATGAATAATTATTGTATATGGAGATTATTATTGAATAAATATTGAATTAATTTTTAGATAACAAAATTTAGTTAATTCTTGAATTAATGTATAAATGAGATTTTATAATAAATTTTTGAATAAATTAAAGGGATTCATTTGATTAATTAACCATTGGACCATTGAGGATAGAACCCTCTATTCATATTACTCATTCTAGATTTTTATTCATATTTTATGTTTTGTATCAGATGTAAATTATGGTATTGAATAGAAATATGGATTTTAGATAAAAGATATCCATTAGGGATAGTTCAGACTCTGGAATGTGCTGATTTAGATATTGAGGTACAAGTGTTCTAGGAATCATTTGGAAATATGTGGTAAAATAATGAATATTTGATAATTTAATATCTATTTAATGAAGCATTGTAAAAATTTGTTTATACAATTTCATAAAATTGATATTGACTAATTTTTTGATATCGTCTGTGGTGGCCTACTTAGTTTTTATCACACATGACTCTGGAGAGATAATTGATACTCAAATAGACTTTAATGTTGTAGGATAAGTAATGGGAAAAGGCCCTGGGTTAGATTGTTGATCGAGGAAAGGAGCCTGGATGATGAGATGAGAAGTGGTTTGGGACTTGCATGGGAGAAATTATTGTATTAATTTACATTTTTATTTTAGGCACTTGACACATGGTTTAACATCGATTGTTCTCAGGATTAGTTAGATGTTATATTTCCCACATTTATTATATTGAGGTATTTGAATTTTTTATGATTATATAAGATTCCTCTATTGTTTATTTATTATTTATTTTATATTACTATATTAAAAGGGGATATTGTCTCCCCATGATTGACTTAACAGACCCTCACTAATTGTAGGAAACCTCTACCATTCAAAGAAGGGCCCTTGAGGTCACGTGGAAGTCTAACATGGAGACCTGGTGTGTGGATCCTGGGTTGGGATGTTACAAAGTTGTATTAGAGTGTAAATGTTTTATAGGGAAAGACTATGTTGATAGTTCATATATAGCAAGAGAATGGGTGTCCATTGGAGGATACATGGAAACGGAGGGAGATTTTTCAGCTTAGTGGCCCAATCAATTTTTTTTTCAAAATTTTAAAAATGAATGAGAGTGCATCTAAAAGATGATATGTTATATGGTGAAGAGATTGTAAAATCAGATTCATTTTTTGGATTTTTTTCTAGATTTTTTAGACACTTTTTAATCAATAACTGAGAATTTTTTTAGATATATATTGGGGTGTGTTTGGGAGGAATCATGAGAAATGTGAAAGAAAAAGTGCATGAATGATTACTTTAGGGTTTGGGAAAATAGTGCTCCCCATCCTAGAAAATAACACAAACCTAGATAGTGGGGAATTGAAAATATGCTGACTAGTTTGAAAAAACATGTCCCCAAATAGGGGAAAATGGGCACCCCAAATATAATAGGCACACATTTATGGAAAACTATTCTCACCTTCCCAGTAAATAGTGTTCAATAATTAATGTTTCTAAAGAATTTATATTAAAATTTTACAAAACTCAAAATCAAAGCTATTTCGACCCACATTCAACCATAGGAGGTTATTCAAATTTTTGGATCATCCTAGAGGGATTGCAAGATTGTCTTACCTCCATTTATTATAATTATAAACATGGATCGATGACCATTTCCTATCATAGTATATAGATCGTCTACCATTTCTATCCAATTTATCCTCCTTCTTTCACTCATTATATTGATGGGAAGTAATCTAATTTTTCCTAGATATTCAATTATATTTGGTGAATTTAGATCTATTATTGTGGATATAGTTTTGGAATTATGTGATCTTATTTTTTTAGATCATGATTTTTTATTTTTTTTGATTCAGATCTAGATATACATCATTGTTCTATTCAATATTTCAGATTTACACTGTGTGGTTTTTCATCAATGAATTTTGGTAGTTATTCTATAATATTTTCCCCACAGTCATGATCATAATTTGGTATGTGGATGTTTTATAATTCAAAGAGTTTTTTAGTAATTAAAATTTATAATCTATATTAAATTTTTTTTTGTAAATGAATTAATGTTGATTTTTGGGGTCTGGTTGAATAATTGTATTATCGGAATGAGAAAATTAATTGGTGAATAAATTATCAAATGATTGATTTGTTCTATTTGGGATATTTAATTATTGGTAAAAATGTTGGATTAATGAATTATGAATTTTCAAAATGTAATTGGGGAATTAATTATGTGTTGTAGATTTTTTGGTTGAATAATTAATTGTTGAATTAATTATCAGTCATTATATGTTTAATTAATGAATTTATTAACTAACAGATGAGATGTGAAAATTAGTTGTTGAATCAATTAAAATGATTAAAGTGACTATTTATTCATTAGGTAAATCAGTGGAAATTGATGTGAGTAAGTAATTGATATATTAGATAATGGAATGATTTTTTATTACGTTAGAATTGAGTAGATTGTGGGATAATCAGAGTTTTAGTTAGATATTTTTGAGAAGGACCGTGAGATCCAATTGAGAAGGATTGTGATGGCCTATTGAGAAGTACCATGTGAGATTGTTGAGGGAAATATCCTGAGAGCTTCCATTTTGTTTCCCAAGGGACTATGAGAGCTCTTATTGTTGGCTAGGGAAATGGTCGTGAGATCTTCCCCCCTTTCCTATTAAGGAATTATGATGTGTTTCATCTTACCCACATTAGACACTTGAGGTTAGAACCCTAGGTGAATTTTACTCACGCCGAATTGATTTACATGTTTTATGAATTTCATCTGACGTAATTTGTGATATTGAATATTAATATGGATTTAAAATATATGATATACCTTAGGGATAAATGGAAATCTAGCATGTGATAAAGTAAGTATTGAGGTATAAGTTGTATCAAAAACCCATGGGTTTATGTTATAAAATAAATAATATTTGATAATTTAATAACTTTTTAATTACTAATTGTACATAATTCGTTATACAACTCCACACACTTGATATAAACATGATTTGGTTTAGACAATGTATTGGTGGCCTACTAAGTTATACTCACACCCTATTCAAGATTCCTGATTAGTACCCAAATAGACTTCAATTTTTTATTAATGGTTAAGGGGAAATCCCATGTGTAAGATTAATGATCAATAAATTAATCATGGATGAGGTGATTAGACGTGGTTCTGGACCTGTTTTGGATTATTCAATGAATTTATTTTAATATTAATTTTTTACATGTAACAAAAACTTTAGCATAGTATGTCCTCTTCTTCAGTTTGATATTGTATTTTCTTCTTTAAATATCTTGAGATAATGGTATTGTTTATGATTATATAATATTCTAGTATTTATTATTTGTTTCCTCTAGTGTATTAATTTGATAAAAGAGTGTGTATTCTCCTCATGATCGACAAACAAGATAGTCACTTCTAGTTGGTAGCCCCTACAATATGGGGATTCATTCTTGAGGTCACATTATGGCTTAACTCGGGGCACCAGTGTGTGGATCCTGAGTTGGGATGTCATAGTTTGTCCAAAAATTTCCAAGGGATCCTATGATATCATAGAAAAATTTAAATATTGACTAATTTCAATAATTTGAATAGTTTTTCAAAAACCAATTTCAAAAAACATTTCATTTTTCTTTAAAACCACATTTCATTATCTATACTATGGGGAAATACATATTATTTCAAAAATAATTCACACATTCATAACAAAAATTGTAATATCATTCTTGTCAGCATATATTAAATTTGTAAATAATATCTTATATTTTTCACCCAATATTGGAATGAGAATGAACCACCTACCTCACACAAGGGTTCTAATGAACATTACGATGATATCCCAAATCTCTGTGGATGTGGGATATAATCACAGTAAAACGTTTCCATAAACTAAGGATTTGAGCTCACCAATTTAGAAAAAAAATCTTATAGATCAATGAATATAATGGGAGGTACATATCCTCCTGGTTCCCAGCCACTTATTAACTAAAATTTTTTATATATATTCCATACTCTAATCTCACAATAAGGAAGAACAATTACTATTCTATGTTGATCTAATCCTATAGAAAGGAAAACTAGATCTCACTAAGGGAACTGAATTACCCCAATAATAAAGGACAATAATTCTCTTCCAAAACCCATCATTTATAAAACAAAATATTTAGAATGAAATTGATAATACTAATAGATGATACATTTGTTTCAATTTTGAGTTAAAATATCCCCCATGAAGATCCCCTTGTTTCCCTTAACCTTAAAAACTCATTCAAATAAATAGGTATCCAAATTGATTGCTCTAGTTTTCAATACTACAAAACACAACATCTAGGGGAAGGTTCACCTTGACCATTATGGCCATGGAAGCATGTTTTTAGCAGTCTAACATGCCCACTAGTATACTCCATAGTGAGTTTATTTGGGTGTTATAGACTATAAGTTTCTTCCACTATAACCATTATAGGTAATGTTGGATGGGTTCAAAAAAATCCCACTAATGAGAAACACCCTTGACCATTCCATATATTTGATATTTTGGATCTCCATATGGGGAAAATGTGAAAATTAAGTGTGAAACAATGTTTACTATAATGTGGTAGAGACGATTTTTCACTAGAAAAATAAAAACATATATTTTATAGGCCACCAACACAACCAAAACTTCCCAAACATGGCATTAAGCTTCCAAAAGTATAATAAATAAATTTCCTCAAGATGTAATTTAACATTATTCTTTTTATAAATATCTTATTTATACATTAAATCCTTTTTTTCTCTTTAGTAATAGATTCTAAAAAATGTAAAGATGAGTTTTATGGAGGTGGTAGTCCATACCTACACCAAAGTACCATTTTAGTTATTCGTAATATTGAATTAAAAGAACATTTATGATAAATTTTTTTAATCTAATATTAATTAAGAAATATATATAATAATTAATGATATAATTCAATGAAGTATCCATCCATTTAATGTGTTATTGAAAAAACTAAACACACCATCCCTGGAGGATATAGTTCCCACATACACATATGAGATGTTTTTTTCGAATGGTTCAAAGGATGGTTGAAAATGATTATTCTATAAATAAAATAAAATATAGTTATATTAATTACATTCATTTTATTATATTATGTTTATTTAAATATAATTTCTTATGGGTGATACATAATGAAATGATTATGGAGTCACATGTACTCACTTTGAAAACCGGAACCATGATAAATTGAGTCCATAAAAATAGGGCACTATGAATTTAATGTTGTATCCAAAGGCATATGATCATGAAATAAGAGTGTATAAGATATAATTTGGGTAAGAGTTAGCGAATAATTGGGAGTATAGTTGTTTCTTGAAAATGGTATTTAATATCACTTTTCATTGGTCAAAATGAATGAATTTTACTTTAAATTGAACAGCATGTAGGAGGCAATGCTTGAATCAAAAGCTATTTATGTGATTTTTTATCGGATAGAAGGTTAGATATTACGTTTCAAATTCCTAAATAAAAAATATCATCTTTATTGTTTATTTCATATAAGGAAATAAATATTCATAACACATTAAGTTTCCAACTTTGAACATAACATACTATCCTAAAATTGTTATCATTATATTTAATATGTTAAAATATATATATATGATTGAACCTCTAACAAAAATTTAATTTCATTAATATAAATATGTAATTAATTTATTCTAAATCAAAATTTTATCATTGGTAAAAAAATTAAATTTCATAATTTGTAAATATAGAAATAATTTCTTTATAAATATTATTTTTCAGTCATTATATTTTCTTAACATAAGTTCATGTAATTTAATAAATTAAATGAATATATATATTTATATTTATATTATATTTTTAATTTTTCACAAAAATTTTACTTTTATTTTGTTGATAGTATATAACAATTGTAATTCTTTTAAATTAACAATTCAATCATTTTCGTGAAAGATAAAAATTATCATTGGTAACTTAATTATCTAAATAATAATTAATAAGAAATTATATCATATTTTGAACATATTAATTCAAATTAATAAAATAATTTTATCTAACTCAATTTCAATAATTTATAGAAATTAATATATTTATATAATAGTGTAATATGCTTAAAGAAAATTATATTTAAAATACATTTGATTCCTGAAAGCATTTCTGGTAGTTATCATCTAATGTTAATTAAATTATATAAATAAATTTTATGATAAAAAAAATCCCTTTATATCAATAATAGATATATATTAAAAATTATTTGAAATATAAATAAATTACTAAAATTGAAATTACATTTTTATATAATCTTAAATTTTACACTCAAATCTATTCAAAAAATATATATAATATCTAAGCAATTTATAATGAAAGGTGGTTATCACCAATGTATTCTAGTTTTTCATGAACATTTAAATTTTTAATTGATACTTATATTCCCTTATAAATGATTTATCTAATGGATAAGTAGTTAATGTTTTGTTTTGGGTAGGTCCAGGAAAAACACTATGACTATTACGTCTATTTGCATCCTCACAATAATGAACGGGAGAAATACTAATTAAAAAACTTTATTACAATTATTTTATTATATTTATATGATTAATAATATGGTTATATATATTTTACCTTCAAACTCAGAAGAATTAAATCACCACATGTTAAAACAAAAAAACATTCTATATAAATTCTTTCTTGAATTTTAAGTTTGGGGACTTATTTTAAACAAGATCGTAAAAAAATATAATATAAATTAATTTTTAAAACTACATATGTCATATTCCATACACTTAAATAAATTTATTCTCTAATTTTCAATTACCACTCACTATAGATAATTAGATAAATATTGGACAGAAGATTTATTTTCCTATTAACTATTGCTAGTAAGACTAAAAAAATCTTTTTATCCAAAAAAATATGAATATATTGAGATGCACAACCATTTATTCTTAATAAGCATCATTTTATATCTATAATTTTTCAGAGAATTTCATTTATAACATTATTTTCATTATATACTTTTAATCAAAAATTGAAATAAAAATATAGATAATATATTATCAAATATAATAATAATGATCATATTTAGAAGAAAACAATGTTAAATGATGTCTTTTCTATGGAACCTACATTTTTATTATGTTACCCTTAGATAAACTATGTTATAATTGGATTGAAGAATTTATCCTTCAGTTTAATATAGGATTTACATGGTAATTTTCTAACAAGGTTATACAGTATGACTAGTTATATATTATATCAATAATATCCTTTGGAAAACATCATTATGGTTCAAAAAGCGCGTGCGAATTAAAAAAAAGTATATCTCCTTGGTGTACAAATCTATGTATTCAATTAGTTCTATTTGTAATATATTGAGTGAAAATCATGTTAATAACCAAAAATCCATTTTAGGGTTATTACCACGTACTGTAACTATTCTAGAGAATGCATCTTCATTTTTCACCCAGGTCGTAATTTCCATTCTACATAATATATACCTTATTTTCCTTAAAAAATATAGCATGATTTTCAACATATAATTCAAGATAATATTGTTTTCAATGTTGTTCTATAGTCTAACTCCATAATTTCCATTAATTCATGTAATAATAAATATATAAATAAATTATGTATAATTAAACATGGTGCAATAAAATTCACACAATATTCTATGTCTCATTATAAGACAATATAATTAACCTGATGGAAACTATTACCATAAAAAATTTATATTGTTATACTATAATGTAATTCTATACATATTTCAATACCGATAGTATTAGACCATACCCACACCATTAGAATCCATTTAAATAAAACTTAGTCAATTACATATCTTATTTTTATCCCTCAGATGTGACAAAAACATAACATTTAATTATTATGATATATATAATAAATATTGAGTCACTAAGACAATAAGTTTCATTTATTTTTATAGGTTTAAATTATAAGAAACTACATTTATTAAACAAAATTCAAACTTATCCCATTTGAAAATTATTTTTTCCATTACACTGAGAGTAAATTATTTTATAATAACTCGTCATCATCTCTTAAAAATTAACTAAAAGTGATACCTTTTAGTAAATATCTTAGGTATCACCCTTCTTCATCACGGGGAATAGAAAATTAATACTGGTGAGAAAAAAATAATAAATATGTGATAGAGTATATTGAAATATATCATGTGATAAATAGACAATGAATGATATTTATGTAATATAAAATTGAATAATGTCATATTACTAATCATAGTACAATGAAGTAAATACATTGATTTCATAAAAATGTAAATAATCACTTGATTAAAAATATTTAATTCATCATTATGTGAATGAAATATATAATACATCTTATTAACACCCTTGTTTCTTCAGCATAAACATTAAAAATACAATCATGACCATATCCAAGATATTATTCATACAACTGTGGCCTTAACCATGATATTATTCATACCATCAATAACTGATTCATCATAAAAATATTTCAATCATTATAAAAAATAATATATTATTCTTTATATCATAACCATAAACATGAAATTATTCTAAACATCTCGATCATATCCAAGACATTATTATTAAATTCATATGATTATACAAAATTCAAATTACAGTTTCTCTCGAGAAACCTACTGATGTGTCAGAGGGATTTATAATCTCATATCCCAACTATCACAAATACATTTACAATGATTCCCTTTTATATTTATAGATTAATTTAATAGTAATGAATCATTAAATTTAAGTCTTTACATTTTATTATATATTGTTTTTTAGGAGTCCATGTAACATTTAGAGGTTTTTTAGAAAGAAATGAGTGATTTATAGGATGACGTAAAATTCTAGTGGTGGTTGGCTAGTGGTGGAATTCCATTAGAGGATCACTATTAGCGGATAATTCTGTTGGTGGGTCAAAACAAGGAACATTATGGTAGAAGATCAACAATGGTGACATTTTGGAAGTAAATCACCCGTGGTGGATTATTCTGTTTGTGGGCCGCCAATGGTGGATCATTATAGTGGGTGACACCAATATTTGAATTCATGCAGTGGATAACCAAAGATGTATCATTATGTTATTGGATAATTGAAATATACATTCTAATGTCATACCACCATTGGTGGATCATTTTGGTGGTGGATCAGCAATGAAAGAATTATTTCAATGGATTTCTAATTGTTAATAATTAGGGAAGTGGTGCCATGGAAGTGTCACCCTAACAGTTGAATACATGATGTGGAACCTTAGTGGTGGAACCCTTGATGTCTCAACATAGATATGGAACCCAAAAGGGGGTGATTTTAGGGTGACACCCTTGAGGCAACATTCATGTAGTGGTATCCTAGAGGTGACATCCCTATAGTAGAATCATATTGAATGCATATTAGGGATGACATCATGGAAGTGGAACCATTGCAGTGAAACAATAGCAGTGGAACCATAGCGGTAGAACCGTAGTGGTGGATCTATGGCAGTGGAACCCTGGAAATTGAAACCTGGTAGTGGAACCCCATCAAAGAAACTCTGGAGGTGTCTCCCTGTTATTGGAACCCTAGCGATGCTATAACTACGGTGGAACCCAAGAGATGAAACCCTAGTAGTGGAAATCTATATTGATTCAAGGTTTGAAAAAATATAATAATTTTTTATTCAAGACATTTCAATGATGAAAAAGGGTCTTAATGAATTAGATAACTATAAATATGTTTCAAATGTGATTAATCACATCTTTCCTCTCTAAAATTGTTAGCAAACTTTTAAAGTTTAAAACATGTGGTTTTAATGAGATGAAACCTTAATATCCAATTTAAACCATAACTAATATTAGGGGATTAGGATCAACTCACTCCAAAGAGAAGACACTTCATTTAATAATCTAAGGGCACCCTGGTGGTGGAACCCTGGTAGTGTCACCCTAGCTATGGAACCATAGTCGTGGAACTCGGAAGGTAGAATCATAGTGGAGGAAACCATCTTGTTTAACCCTATTTGTGGAACCCTTGAGGTGGTACCTTAGAGAAATTACCCTATTGTTGGAATCAATATGATGGTACCACATGGATGGAACATAGGTAATGGAACTATATAGTGCTTCTAGATTTCCAAAAATGTACTAAATTTTCATTTCAATCATTTATTTTATTTAAAATGGTATTAATTATTTAGTTATTTAATTATAAATCCATTTCAAAGGGGAGAAATTACATACTCAATTTATAATATGTTTTGAGAACATTAAATTTTTTAAATCACATTTATTTAATGATGTCCAACTTTAATGGTAATTTTAAAACATATCTTAGGTCGGTGGATCAATATCTAATCTTTCAAAAGAAAATATCATTCCTTCATTATTTCGGGATGAAATTCTCTTGAGACTGGACGATCCAAATCCCTTGTTTCATGGAGTCATGGAATCTTGTTTCTAATGTTGGTTTGAGTTTCCCAAAAGATTTTTTTTACTTTTCACACACCTCGGTTGATTGTGTAGAAATATGGTTCAATGATTCTTTCTTCTTGGTAGGGGTCACTCATTTTTCATTTTTATGTATCTGGAATGGTGTGTTATTCATGTGATCTCCCAATAAGAAATTTTCATTAACCAAAAAAAATATGATATTTTCATTTTGAGATTATCTGTCTTTTTTGTGTCTCGGAAAAATAATAGTAGCTTGTAGCCAATGTATTTGTTGTTTTTTGGATATTATATGATTCCCATTAGTGTGATTATATTTAAAACATAGTATCAAAATATATTCAATTAATGAAATGGATTTCCCATGATATTTTGGATTCTGGGATAACACCATCAAATTTAGAAGTGTAATTGAATGAATTAACCTAGGTGTAATCTATAATATGATGTCATATGTTATCTAATATTCATGAGGATATAGTTTTGTGTTTTGGATTGTGTACGATGATTTGATGCATGGGTGGTGGCTATATTGTGATATGTGTGGGGGAAATGGTGGTGATATGGTTGTGCAGTTGGGTTGCGATGGTCATTGTGGTATGACTATGCTATGTGGTTGAGATGGTGGTGGTATTGTGGTTAGGTAGAGGGGATGTGTTGGTTGTTGGATATTCTTTTTCAATTAGTATTAATGGAATAAAATAAATGATAATGATATAAAATGGTAATTTTTTCGAATAATATGATGAATGTCCATGTGGTTCAAAATGTTAGTGTTTATATCAGAGCTAATGGGATGAAAAAAAACAATTTGAATATTTTAGTTTCCATTTGATAATGAAATATACTATTGAAATTCAGTTCAATTGATTTTTTATATCATGGATTGTTGTAGGGTTTTTATTCAATTTATGGGCAACATTAAGGTGATGATATGTTTTGATTTAGTTAAAACATTTATTGAGAATCCATAAGATGTGATTGTCTATAGCTTTTTCATATAAATTTTATTTCCTTATGATTTCATGAAATGCCCAACCCATGTAGAGAACCACATGATGACATCCCTATAAATAAAATGGGATTTGTGTTTTTAAAAATATATGGATCAGTGGATGGATGGATGGGTACCTATTCTCCCTCGATAACTCATCCAATAATTGGGGATATACATGAGATATGATCTTTAAAAGTCAATAGTGTCGATGTCTACATTTCATTTTTTGAGATTTGATGACCTTGGTGTATTCAAGTGAGATGTGATCAGATGTATTATGGTGCGGTTCGTGGATGGTAGGATATGGGAATTCGATTGATTCCCTTTATGTTCATGATAACCCACTACACTGGTTATGTGATGTGATGTGATGATATGAACCAAGGGCCTTTGTGTGACATGTGATGTGATGTCATGAACCAAGATGGGTCAAACCAGAACCAATCACCCGAGCCGGTTTGCGACATTGCCCAAGATGCTTTCCCGATCCACCCTGGCTAGCAACCAGTGCTAGGGAATCAAAAGAGAGCAAGGGGGAACAATTTCGCTCGATAAAAATAAATATTGTAACAGAAATGGAATAGAACAATGCAATGTAAATAAACAACATGAAAATAAAGAATGACCAACAATAACCAACTAACCTGACCACGACTAAAACTCCTCATGACCTCGAGAGTCACTCTCCAAACCACTACCATTTCTCTCCCATGGTGAACAAGATCAAGCCAAACCCATTACTAAACTAAATACAAGAAAACAATATAGGTGTGAGTATTAAAACTCCATAGGCATGCCCAGAAAACTATTCCAAATACACTACATTTAAATAAAGAAATTTACTAATTCCATGTTTGAACTAAATTATACATAATAGGGGTTTCCACACATACACAATTCTATTTCTAATAAAAGTAACAATAAATTTCAATTTTAAATTTAAAAACATGTTTAATGTTTGAAAGAAATAGGTGAATTGCATTTTAAAACATTTTTTGTGATCAATTTAAAAATACAAATTTCAGTTGTTAGTAAAATAGAAATCCACACAAAACACCCAATACACACTAAGGAAAATAGAAAAGAAGTTGCACACAAGGGCCAGCAACTGAACTAGGCCTCTTAATCATCTGCCACATAAAAATAAACACTATAGGAAACATGGGTTGAACCATAGAGCTCATGAATAATACAGAACGTACTAACCATATGACTCATTCTGAAGGCATTCCTACTCTTGATGACATCATAACACCCTAACACCCAGTGTTTCCCTACATGGACTAACCGAGGTTCCCAGTCCCTAAGTATATTATAATCCATACCAAGGGCCACTAGCCAGTGTGTAATATAAACTAGTGCCGTAATAATTCTCAGAATATTCACTTACTATGCCAGGGTCCCATGACAACACATGTAATAAAAAGGAAAAGGATGACTCAACAAAGTAAATCAAGTAGCACAATCATCTCACACAACATATGTATTCAATGTACACCAAAGATCACCCATGAGTCAACCTAAAGAGTGTTTTCCAAAATAATTGATTTTATTAATGTGTCAAATGGGCCTTCACTATTTATAAAGAAAATTATCATTTCTCAATAGAACCAAAACATTTTTCACGCTTCAAAAGAAACCCTTTATCAGGGAACCAGAACTATAGTTGAAATTCATTGATTTCTGTTTAATGGCCAAACGAGCATTCTTTCACTATTGGGAGTCTGTTCATAAGAAATATATTTCCAATGTCTTGTATAAAATAAAAGGCTCTTTTTACAACAAATTTTCATTTAAAAATTAATTATCTTAAATTATTTCCCATTTATTAAAATTAATAAAATATCAAGAAATTAATAAATTCTAAATTTAATAGTTAGTGTAGTGGGGTACCAACCTCAACTTTTATCTTGGTTACGATGATGTGGCATGTCTCACACATGCACACAAGTATGTGAAACTTGTTGACGACCGCAATATCACGGAAAAACATCCCTAATGTGCTTGGATAAAATTTGAACATTTTAAAACATAGAACACTTACCAAAAATAACTCAGTCATTTAGACAACACAAAAATAGATAAAAAATAACAAAAACTAATTTAAGTCATTTAAACAACCAAACTGCGCAAAAACCACCTCGACGTACATCTAATACAGAACTTAGACCACATAATTAAACAAACTCCAATATTTTAAAAAGAAAGGACACCAAAAAAAGTTTCACCAACTTAATTAAACACAAAACTCACTAATGTATATATATGATACTCAAGCAATGATATCAAAAACCTCACCTCGACGTGGAGATGCGCTTAAACATGCGGGGTCATGGGGAAAGAGGAAGTGGATAATTACGGGTGGAGGTGGAGGGTTGCGCGGACGAGTGGAGCAGGTCTGTAGGGTGATGCAACGGGAGGCGGTGATGGTGCTGTGTGGAAGAAGCAGATAGGGGGAAGGAGCGACCCGCTCAGGGAGAATGATAGGAGGTAATAGAGAGTGTTGGCGTCATGGTTTTGGAAAGAAGGAAGAAAAAAATGAGGGAGAAAAAATGAAATAAAAAAATAAAGATAAAATTTTAAAAAAATATAAACCGTAATAAAATAAAAAAGATAGGAATAATAAGAATTATAATTATAATAATAACATTTAATAATACCAGAAAATATAATTTTTATAATAGTATGGTAAAATAAATTAGTTTTAACATTAAACGTGACATTAATAATTATAATAAAAATAATGGTAATAACTAATAACAATAATCTCATTTTATTAATAATAATTTTATTTCAACAATGAAACTACGCGTTCCATGCACACCTTTAGCTACTGTGCATGAACCATGCATGAACTTATTTCAGATCCAGAAGTTGTCGCACCTGTGTCGGGGCTGTCTGCACTATCTCTTCTAAACATGTACTGTTTGTGCACTAGTCTAAAACCCATCCCAACTCTTGATGAGAAAATAAAACATATTAAATCATAACATCTTGATTAAGATCAATAATAATAATAATAATATTTATAATAATAAAATATTAACAACCATAAAAATATTAAACAACACAATAAATCACAGACCTCACTCATTTTGAATTTTTTAAAGGAAGGTGAACCATGTTGATGCCTAAGCAGAGCCACCCGAGGACTTCCAAAATGCGCTCCAACCATTCTCCCAAAAAAGTCATCTAAAAAACACTCACTTTTTAACATAACTAAAATGTTTTTCATCCCAGACTCAATCCTAAACCCAAGAAAATTTATTTAATGCCAAATAAATAATGAAATAAAATAATTAATTAGGTCGAGGTGTGACAATTCTCTCCACCATAACGCTTTCTGTCCCCAGAAATCCATGACAACATAAATACCCAAAGATGAAACTGCATATGTGTCACTCGCCCCCAACTGTTTAACTGCCTCTAGGTGATAGATCCAAACGAACACCTAATACCCATGACACACAAATCATCCTCAAAACACGATCAACTTAACCATCACTGAAAAAAAAACCCAAACCATCAATTTCTACCAAGGTTTGAAAGAACATGAACTGCCCTTACACTTATTCCCATCATCCTAGTCCAACGGGACCACTGGCTATACTCTAATCCTGACATTTACCCAAAAGGATGAAATTAAAATTAAGTGGTTCCGCACAAGACCACCTGCCATTAAACAATACATGAAAAGAAACCCTGACACTGACATGGGGAGGTCAGAATGGACTCCCCACCATAAGGATTGGGCTAACACTAAATTACCTCCAGTGTGACTCTGACAGACCCATTATGGGTCTCCCCACCATACGAAATGGTGAGATTATCTTAACATGAAAATTTTTCATATAGACCAAAAACCCCTACCACGAGGGGGGAGAAGGGAAGGGATGCACTAGTAGAGCATCAAGATTACCACCATTACTATATAAATGGAATCTCTCCCTCGGAAGGAAAAAAACAATGCCACACTATAGAAAAAGGTTAAACTGAGGCCTTTTTTCACCATTGGGGTTCTCCTAACTACGTGCCAGGTTCACTCTAAGGCCTATGGCTGGAGCACCGATGATTTAAGCATCTCTTACCTCACAGTCAGGCTTCATAAATTCCCAAACGTAACACAAAAACCATAGTTTCACCAAACACACATCCAATAAAATAAATGTTTCAATGAGTTCTGATAATAACCATTCTTACAACTGAAGGGAAAAAAGAAACCCCTCAAAATGTCACAAGGGGCAACCACTACATTCAAGGAACACTACAAAGAGAAAACCTCAAAATGATCCCCAAACATCACCCTACTCCTACTGACGGGCTGAGGTAACCTTTGACGAGCCTGGTCTAGTTTCAACCCACTTCATGGAAACACCATTGTAGAATTGCTGTAAGTGAACCAGACATCCACAAGAGTGGCAGGGTCTCAGAGCATTCGGGAATATAGGCCTCTTGTGAACTTTCTTGTCACACTGAAGAAATATCATGACGTTAAGATATGAAGGTGTAAATTGCAGGTCTGAATGCATCTTAATTCCTCTAGTAGACCCACCAATATCCGGGAACTTCTCATTCTTCCTCTCGCCATCCTCTACACTGCTTCCCACGGCTGGGGGAGGTTTCACCATGTAATTTCCTCCTGCTAACTCAGCTTCAACAAGAATGTCTTGCCCCAAAACATCTGAGAAGGTGGTTAGGTTGAGGTCTTCCACTTTAGATCGCAGTTCAGGTCGGAGTCCAGAATCAAATTATCGAGTCTTCCTAGAATCATTCACAACAAACCACTGATCATATGGAACTAGGTCTATGAAATGTCGATAGAATTCCTGTACCAATTCAACACCCTGCTAAAGACAACACAACACCATCCTCTTCCTCAGCTTCATCAACTTAGAGAAGTGTTCTTAGATGAATGATTACTTAAAAAAAATACAATGTTAGATCTTTTTGTGGTTTATTCCAAGACACAGACTTCTTCCATTTCGAGGTTGGACCTTCAGGCATAAAGGTAGATAAATTAACCTTTAACGACTTAAGAATCCCAATGAAACTGCACATCCTCTATATCTTCTGCAACTACTCCTCTGTCTCAAGAGTAAATTCTTGACCATAAAAGATAAAAGGATTCAATATCCATAATTCCAGAACATAGTCTATAGGCAGATCAAATGAAGGATTTGTTAAGGGCGCACCAGCCTGAAGATTCACCTTGGTCATCCATCAAACCATCGTGGGGGTGAACACTATGGATCAAGAAAACATTGAGAAGGATCAATACATGGTCATTGCCATTTCAAATTTATCTTTTCACAATTTCCAAAATAAAACTATTCAAAACAATTATTAGAAATAATGAAGACCCCAAATGATCCCTAAGGAGAAACTAGTGCCGATGGGTAACTTAGACATATGTTTGGCGGCCATACGCCAGTCAATAAACCATCAAAGAGAGCACTCTAGGGTAATTTCTCCAGCTCCACATGGCTTTCCAGACCATGAGAGCTCACGAAGGTCACTTTCCTGGCTTCTATTTCATTTCCCAACATAAAACAATTTAATGGAACCAGAAGATACCAACAACCCGAACATCCCATTGTAACCTGAGGTTCGGAATGAGCAAGGGTTCATGATGTCCTTCTCTCTGTATGCTTCGAGTCCTGAAAATTATACTCGTTCTACCATGAAAACCCCAAATAAAAACGGGCGCTCTGAAAAACAAGGTCCAATCAGGATATGACCTTCTCTGATACCATTTTGTCATGAACCAAGCCAGTTCGACCCTGAACCGATCACCCGAGCCGGTCTGCGACATGGCCTAAGAGGCGTTCCCGATTCTCCTGGGCTGGCGACCAGTGTCGGTTCATCAAAAGTGAGCAAGGGGAAATGATTTAGCCAGATACAAATAAATAAAGCAGTAGAAAGGAAATAGAACACAGAGAAGAAAAAAAAACTACCAGAAAAGAAAGAACAACAAAAAACAACCAACTAACCTGACCATGACCAAACCTCCTCGTGACCTCAAGAGTCACTCTCCAAACCACAACCATGTCTCTCCCACGGCAAAAAATCTCAAGTCAAACCTAAAACAAAAATAAAAATAGGAAAACACTATAGGTATCAGTATTTAAACACAGTAGGCATGCCCAAACAACTATTTCTTTTGCACTACCTTTAAATAAATAAATTTACTAATCCAGGTTTGAACTAAATTATACAAAATATTATTTTCCACACGAACACTTCCATTTCTAAGACAAGTAATGGTCCATTTCCCTTTTAAATTTAAAAACAAGTTTAATGTTTAGAAGGAATATGTGAATTGAGTTTTAAAACATTTTTTGCGAACAATTTAAAAATCCAAATTTCAGTTGTTATTCAAATAGAAAACCACACACAACACACAAACACACAATAATGGAAACGAAAAATAAGTGGCACATAGTTGCCCAACAACCAAACTAGACCTCTCAATCTTATTCCACATAAAAATAAACACTAAAGGAAACATGGGTTGAACCTAGTATCTCGTGAACAATCCAGAACGTACTATACATGTTACTCATTCTGAAGGCATACCTAATCTTGATGACGTCATAACACCCTAACTCTCGGTGTTGCCCTAACCAAGGGGACCAATGACCTAGCAGATTATAATCCATACTAGGGGACACTATCCAGTGCATAACCTAAACTAGTGCAGCAATCATTCTTAAGAGATTCACTTAATATTCCAGGTTCCCATGTCAACATGTTTAGTAAAAAGGAAAGGGGTGAGTTAACAAAGTTTATCAGGTATCAAAAACATCACACACAACTCATGCAGTCAAGGTACAACAAAGATCACCCCTAAGTCACCCCAAAGAAAGTATTCCAATATAATTTATTTTATTAATGTGTCAAATGGGCCCTCACCAATTTTAATGAAAATTTTCATTTCTCAAGAGAAGCAAAACATTTTTTTAAGATAAAAAAGAAACCATTTATCAATAAACCAGAACAACCTTTGATATTATGTGAATTATGTTTAAAGTCCAAACGGGCATTCTTTCACTACTAATAGTTTGTTCCTCACAAAAATATTTCATGTGTATTCTATAATAATAAAAGTATCTTTTTACAATAAATAATCATTTAAATATTTATTGTCTTAAATTATTTTCCATTTATTAAAATTAATAAAATATCAAGAAATAAATAAATTATCAATTTAAAGGTGAGTGAAGTGGGGGACCTACCTCGACTTTCATCTCAGTTACGACGATGCCGCAAGTCTCACACATCCGAACAAGTATGCGCAACATTCTGACTACTGCAATATTAGGGAATAACCTCGCTAAAATGCTGTGATAGAAGTCGAACAATTTAAAACACAGAACACTGACCAAAAATAACTCAAACATTTAAACATCACAAAAATAGATAAAAACATAGAAACATCACCTAAAGTAATTTAAATAACTAAATATTTCATTAACCACCTCGACGTACTTCCAAAATAGAACTCAGAGCACATAATTATAAAAACTAAAATATTTTAAAAAGAAAGGATACAAACTAAATTTTCACCAGCATAATTAAACACAACACTCACTAATGTGAATATACAATACCCAAGAAAGGACATCAGTAACCTCACCTCGACACGGAGATGAACTTGAACAGTGGGGTCACGGGGAAAGAGGAAGGGAGAATGTCTGGGGGAGGCGGCGGCTCGCGCGGACAACTAGAGCTGGGCTGCAGGGTGCTATAACGGGTGGAGGTGCTGGTGATATGTGGAAGAAGCATATCGGGGGGAAGGAGTGGCCTGCTCGGGGAGAATGATAGGATATAATTGAGAGGGTCGGCAGCTAGGGTTTGTATAGGAGGAAGAGAAAAAACAGAGAAAAAAATGAATGAAAAAATGTAGATGAAAAATAAAAATAAAAAAATTAAACCAGAATAAAATAACAAAGATAGGAATAATAATCATAACAATTACATTTTATAATACCAGTTTTTATAATGATTATAATAATAAGTTTAAAATTTTTTGTTATTACATTAATGGTGACTTTAATAAATTTAATAACAATAATGGTAATAAATAATAACAATAATTTCATTTTATTATTAATAATTTTATTTGAATAATGAAACTGTATGGTCCTCACGTGCCTATTGCATCTATGCGCGAACCATGCATGAACTTTTGTCTGATCCAGAAGCAGTCGCACTAGTGTTAGGGCTATTGGCACAGTCTCTTCTAAACATGTACTATCTACACACATGTCTAAAACCCCTCCCAAATCTCAATGAGAAAAAAACATAATAATTAATAACATCTTTATTAAGGTCAATAATAATAATAATAATAATAATTAAATATTAACAACCATAAAAATTTCGGACAACACAATAAATCACAAACCTCAATCATTTTAAATTATCTGAAGGCAAAATAATCTTCTCGATGCCTAAGAAGAGCCACACGAGGGTTTCCAAAACACCCTCTGCCCATTTGCATAATGACGTCAGCTGAAAAACACTCACTTTTTAACATAATTAAATTTTTTTCATCCAATACTCAACCTGAATCCCAAAAAAAATTTATTTTAAGGCCAAATAAATGTTTAAATAAATAAATTAATTAGTTTTGGGTGTGAAATGTGATGTGATGGCCTATGTTTTTTACTGTAGGATGTGATGTGATGGGGTGTTATTCACAAGAGGTGGGAGTTCCGGGACATTTGATGTTGGGATGTGAGAGAAAATTAATTTTGGGGAATCATTGTGGGGTACCCTTTGATAATATGCATTATATTATATTATTATAGACATATTAATTATGAAATAAAATTTATTTGGTGATATTTTTGTTGTGATTAGTATACCTCTATAAGTGTATTTTGGTTTTGTTAATTTTCCATGGGAGTATTAGTATTATCCTTTCAAATGTGGAAAATATACTTTGGTTTTCTTACTAAGGATATTAGTATGCTAACCCTACATATATAATCTACTTTTTTGGTTTCCATGGTGAATTTTTGGTCTGTTATGGACATTACTCACTCGAACAATTGAATTGTTGTTGTGCCACTACTTGGGTTTTTATTTTTGGTATTTAAATTGGGTTATTTTATATGTATCTATTTTATTTACACATGTATAATGGGATGGATTTGTTCTTTCTTATATATATGTGAATGAGTTTTTTGTAGTTAATTCTCTTTATCTCATAATCTTATTGATTTAATTGAGTGTAATGACTCTAATAAATGAGTTTTTTATATCGTCGATGTTAGACCCCTACTCGAGGCCTATTGGAGGAAGTACTAAGGGTTCATTATCTCTCTCCCCTCATTATAGTATATTGGATTGATTTTTTCATTATAATAATGGATAATAGAAATTTTTTTATTATCAATAAATATCCTTTATCAGAGCACAATCATATGGAATTTCTATATTTTCCTAATGAAATTAACCAAATAACATGATCATATAATATACAGAGAATGATGTTGGATTATTTCATAAAGAAATATTCTCATTCAGTCACATCAACATTGAATTATGTGGAACTATTTTTAAAAATACATTTAAAAGAGATTTAGAAATTAACATAGATAATTTGTAATAAATATTCATTACCTTTTTTTGATATTTTGAAGATACAGTTTAAAATATATAGGGAATTGATATTTGTTTATAAAACATTAAGAATTAATGGAAGGGATTTCTAAATTGAACATTAAATGATTTTAGGATTTTTATTAAAAAAACGGTAATTGAATTATTTTTAAGTTAATGTAATAATATATTAATATTGAATTGAAATGGGGTTTCAAGTCAATTTAAATATTCATTTCAAAAAAAATTATAGAAAATAGATCTTTTA
This sequence comes from Viscum album, assembly GCA_963277665.1. NCBI lineage: Eukaryota > Viridiplantae > Streptophyta > Magnoliopsida > Santalales > Viscaceae > Viscum > Viscum album. The sequence continues at coordinate 24,292 of CAUJRU010001604.1, forward strand.
AAAAATTATTTGTAAGATAAATATTAATAATTAAAAATTGAAATTGACATAACAGAATATAATATGATATGAAAAGTAAAAAATATGATCAATAAATTATAAATATTTTTATAATATGTTATAATATCATAATCAATATCAATGTAATAAAAAATAATAAAACACAATTTAGATAAAGTGTCAAGGGAAAATAAGAAGCCAGCATTGTGTAGTAGATATTTTGATTTAAAATTTGAGTGGAAATAAATTTTATAAATAATTAATATGGATATCGAATATAAATTTTGGTTGATGTGGATGAGTGTTATTTATATTAGAGTTTAATTTTTATTAAGAATATAATCCTTTACTGGAGAATAAATAATGAAATAGTCCATCTAAAATGATTTCTTGAGAATGGAATGAAAATCCCTTGAAATATGGGATTATGTAAAATGAAACTCATGTACAATGTTGAATTTATAAAATATATAATAATATAATTTTTGATGATTTATCATAACATAATGAATCTAAATTGAGTTAAATTGAATATTTAGAACATCAAGAAAAACATTTAATGTGTCACGACCCGTCCTCGGGGCCCGTGCAGTGACTACCCCAAGCCCACCTTCCATAGGCCAGGGGCTGGCGACTAGCACCAAGGCATAAATCCAGGAAAAAGGGAAGGCATTGCCTTTGAAAAGAAAAACAAGCACCACAGAGTAAGTAAGTGGAAAAGTAAACACTAAGTAAAAACTTTAACAAGCTGTGCTGAAAGTAAAAGGGGCCGGAAATACAAGCCCCACTGTAAAGTACAACTGAAAGGGGAAAACAGAAACTGAAAGAAAAGCCGCAGCGTCGAGCTGCCCTCTGGAAGTCCCACCTGAAGGGTGGGTACAGATAGCCTCCACTACTCCTCGGGTCCACCTGACCATTCCGAGTACGACCCACCCAGTGGTCCACCTCAAGGTACCGTCCTGCTCCGCAAGCTTCCGCCACAATCAGTGATGTTCGTCATCTGCAACCAACACAAGGTAGTGCGGGCATAGCCCGTGAAGGGTTGAGTATAAGCTACTCAGTAGGGACCCTGGGACCCACGAAGGTCTCCCAGAATCTACAAGGGATAATCCACAAAGTAAAGATACAATCACGAATTAACATCCAACACTGCTTAGGTATATTCCCATACATATACCTAAGTCATCAATTCCCGTTCGACTCCAACACTCGAGCCCAAGCACAACCCAGTCCACACAGGAAAGCAAAATGTAAATCCACACAGGATACCACAACACAATCCCCAAAGGAAAGTAACACAGGATTTAGCTCACATAGGTATACTTCCTCAAATGACGATAGAGATGATCAGATGTAGCCACTGATTCATCTAATCCGTCGGACCCACAATGGATCGGAAGGTACTAACCCCCGCAATGTCCCACATAGGATCGATCATGAAGTTGGACCCAAAGCTATTGGGAAACTCCTTCTCCATCAAATATAGTGGTTATGCTGCTACAACCAAGCGCTTCCCTCTTACCTTGGACTGCTATAGTACTCCACTTATCGGGTACTATGGGCTTGCTGCTACAACCAAGAGCTCCCCCGTGCCGCTACAACCAAGCGCTCCTCCGTTGTGGGTCTGCCGCTACAACCAAGCGCTCCCATGTGCCGCTACAACCAAGCACACCTCTGTCGTGGGTCTGCCGCTACAACCAAGCGCTCTCCTATGCCGCTACAACCAAACGGACCTCTGTCATGGGTCTGCCTCTATAACCAAGCGCTCCCCTGTGCCGATACAACCAAGCGCACCTCTGTCGTGGGTCTGCCGCAACAACCAAGTGATCCCTGTGCCGCTACAACCAAGTGCACCTCTGTCATGGGTCTGCCACTACAACCAAGCGCTCCCCTGTGCCGCTACAACCAAGTTCTCCTCCGCCGTGGATCTGCTGCGACAACCAAGTGCTCCCCACTAGGCTATCCGTATCACACCGTGTCGTTCGATCAGCAGTCGTCAAGTCTCAACCATCTCTAGGGTTTCCGCCCATGGCATGCTCGTTCCGGGAGGGTCCACTCCACGAGCTAAGAGGTCGATGCATCAACTGACATGTAGTCCGAAGTTTACGTATCCCAAGATGTACCGTAGTAGTCACTTCCGAAAACACGGAGGATTCCCATACGATTTTCATCATTTTTGCAGTCGAATCCACTGAGGATCTCTGTACAGTCATCGTCGTCACAGTAGCAGTAGCAGCCAGCTCTAGGGTTCACGCACACAGCAAGCTCATTAGGGTGGGTCCGCTCCACGAGCCGAGAGGCGGATACATCAACTGACTCAAAGTCCAGAGTTGATGTTTCCAAAAGTTCCGTATCATAAACAGGAACTCAATGTCGCAGACGACGCGTCAACCAGACGCCCGGTCGGAGAGTTATTGGCTTTTTCGTTTGAGGGGCCCGGTTGGTTTTTAAGGCAAACCAACCCAACCGTACTCCACCTACGTCCAAACCTAGGGCGGAGTATGCCAAAATATCTGTCTCACTTAGTGGAATCCACCAAAGTCGACAGCACGTCAATCGGACGTCTGGAGCTCAAGATATGAGCGTTTCCGCACCGAGGGACCGGTTGGTTTCATAAAAGAACCAACCTGGCCGAACACAACGTATTCCGAAACCTTGAGTGAGATATACCGAAACGACCTTCTTGATCAAAGGATCGCTTTTCTGCTGACGGTGCATCGTTCGGAGGCCCGTAGCTCATGTTACGGGCAAAAGACTGAAAACGGTCCGAGGACGGGGGGTATGGGCCCAGGCCGACCCGGCCCGACCCCCCCTGGGTCGGCTGAACCACGTCGACCCGACCCGGTCTGACCCAGATGGACCAGGTCTGGTCCGGCCCGGGCGCAGCCCGGCCCGGCCGGCCAGACTCGGCTCGGCCGAGCGGCCGAGCAAACGCAGGGGGGCATGCTGCCCCCGCGTGACAACCCCGCGGCCCCCACGGGGGGCCTCCATGGTCAATGGACGCAGCGATGCCATGTCCCGAGTGCGCTAGTCCCGCATAGCTGCAGGTCCGGCGGCACTGCGGGCGCTGCTGCCGCAGTCGCGACGGCTTCTTCCGGCGGCACGCCGGGGCGCCGCCGCCGGTGACTTCCGCGGGCCACCGGAGTTGCTCTAGTGGTCTGATTCCCTTCCCGCCTATGCCACTATTCATCCCGGGATCCGTTCTTCACTGCGGAATCATCAAAACGCCTCTGCGGCACGCTTTGTCGTCGCCCGCCAAATCCCCACAACAATGAAGAACGGAGGAGGGTTGTTGGGCCGTGTTTGTTGGTCCCGCACCTTCCGCGTTAGATGATAACAGTTGGGATAAATAATCAACATATCAAATAACAAATTTAATAAATTAAAATTGTTTTAATGAAGTTGGGTTCTTTATTTTAAAAGAAACGATCATGGGAAATATTAATTATTTCACAACAAACCCCTACCTCGTCAAGTCGTCGCATGCGCGTTCTTCGCAGAGTTGACCACCGCGGAAGGAAGCGATCGTCGCGTCGCAGAAGGGCATCGTGTCGTCACAGATTGGAATCGCGTCATCGCGAAAGGGCGTCGCGTCGACGCGGAATCCGGAATTGCGTCGACGAACTCCGAGGACCAAGAAACAACAGATTTAATTATAAATAGTTAAATCCGTGTTTTGTTATAAACCAAAAAGAAGTTTTAAAAGAATCCCGAAATCTCCTACCTCAAGCAGTTGGTGACAGGAGATCGGGGCGGGGAAGAACATCTCGGATGAAGCGTCGTCAATCACTGAGGGTGACGGCGTTCTTCGCATTATTCGCATTCTTCGTGTTCTTCACGTTCTTCGCGAAGGAGGATGAAGAACTTGAGGTTTGTCAAATCCTCTCAACGAGCATTTTTCCAGAAGTCGTGCGTTGGTCTTATTTTATTATTACGCCAACGGATTTAAAACAGGTTAAGAAATGAACAAAATTAATTCATATAATTAATTTCAACGAATAAACCATCCATTTAATAGGAGCGTTTAATTGTTTAAGAAAACACCCCAGTTGACTTTTATTTAATAGGGATTTTCGCGGGTGCGTTACTTAGCGGAAAGAAAAGGTGGGGCTCGTGTGGGCCCCACCCCACAAATATCCTATCAAGTGGATAGGATATTTTGAGTTGTACCCTATTCATTTCAACTGAGCTTAAGCAGCTTAAAGTGGTCTTCAAGCGGCTTTAATTGAAATAAAAATAAAAAAAATTGTCACACAACTATATTTTATTTCATAACTTAAAACCCAAAAATTAAAAACCACAACCGAGCAAACGCAACTCGGGAAGAGGCATTGCTACGAAAGTAGCGGTTCTACGATTCCATCGGTGCCCTCAAAATTTGATTCCGGGCACCGGTTCAAAAGTTAGAAAAACCCACTAGTCCGTTCACTGAACGTACCCGAGCCAATCATCGGAAAATGATTCCAGGCACACCGGGCCTTGGAATCAGGTGCCGTCAAAAACTGCGCCCTTCTAAAATTCCAAAGAAAATATAGCAAAACAATTTACCTTGAAATTTACGTGTCTTTACATTACTCCCACCACAGGGCTTTACGTCCCCAAAAAGCTTCAATATAAACTAGGGTTACAAAAGCGGTACAGAGCACGCATCCGAGCCTTCTGCTCCCATGTACTCACCTGGTGGTTCCCGTACTGCCAAAGAAAGTGCACCCGAGGAATCAATCGTCCTCGTAGGATCTGCTCTTATCGATCATCGATCTCTGCTGGGACCTCCGAAAAAGTCTCCCCATGGACAATGGTGTGCGTCGAGTCGTGCACGTATCTCCTCAGCTGAGATACGTGGAAGACGTCATGCACCCGGAGCAACTGAGGTGGTATACCCAGACGTTAATCCATCTCGCCAATCCTGCTGAGGACCTGGAAGGGTTTGATGAAGCGTGGAGACAACTTGCCGCCTCGTCCAAATCTCCGTAATCCACGTTGAGGTGAGACACGCAAGAAGATGTGATCGCCATACTCAAACTCATGTGGCCTCCGCCTCCTTTCAGAAAAAGACTTCTGCCGGCTCTGAGCTGTCCTCATCCGCTCCTGGATGACCTGGACCTTCTCTGTCATGGCCTGGACCATCCCTGGTCCCACAAGAGCTGCTATGATTATTTCTTTTCCGATAAGAGAAATCCAGACTCATCCCCTTGATGAACCACTTCCTTTGCCTAATAAAGTCAATTCCGACATGGATGTTACTAATACATACCAAGGATGACGTCGTAAGGCCTCGACGCTACTACCAAGAGATCCAACCGTTACTCTCACCTCCAAGGGTTGAGTCACATTGTCGACATCAGTGTTTGGTAACTCGGTCTCCTCCATTATATGTCTCACAAGTGAGGGTCAAGTCAACAGTCTAAACTGTAACCTCTTAGTAACAACAAAAAAGAGGACATGAATAAAAACATTACAAGGGTATTCATCTTTTATTATTTCAGCTCATAAAACAAAGACACTACACTATAGAAACAGGGAACTAGAAGTAAAAAAGATGTATCCACTAGTTCCGCTCCTGTCCATCTGCTCCCGGAGCTCCATGATCATAGGACTCATTTGCCTGAAGCTGAGCTCTCCCATGTCCTTCTGTCCCCTGCGGTCGGGGTGGACCTCCTGGTGGTGGTGGTGGTAACACCCCGAAGTGTCGTCCACCTCCAACTACACGGACAGCTCCCCTGCCATGGCCGCCTGCTCCTTGCGGCCCACCCTGATCGAACCTCTGCCTTTGCTTGGGGGGTCCATCGTTCATCTGCTGGTCATCCGTATGGCGGGTCGGACAGTCACGAGCCATGTGACCAATCCCGCCGTAGGAGTAACACTGCCCTCTCATGGCAAGTCGTTGTCCACCCCGAGTGCCTCGCACAAACGATCCAGAGTCATGCTGTCGACCACCTGTAGGTCTAGTCCTCTTGGACCCCTGAGTCATCTGTCTACCGCCCGCTGCAGAAGACTCTGCCTCATGCCGGCAAGTGGTGGGTCCTGCTGCTGGAGACTGCTCAACAAGGAAACTCTCCACTAAGAAGGCTCGCTACAATACTCCCGTCTGAGTAGGAATGTTGAGGGAGATCATCGAAGCCCTGATCTCGTGCCTCAGTCCATGCTTTAAGGTCTGGGCCCGGAAGAACGGGTCCCATACCATATCTGTGGAGTAGCGCGATAGATCAGTAAATCTCGTCGAGTGCTGGGCCACTATCATGCTGCCCTTCCGCAGTTGTAGTAGCTCCTAGATGCGCACCGCTCGAAGGGTGGCTGGGATGAACTCAGAGCGGAAGATACTCTCAAAGTCCGTCCAGAGGAGAGATGTCTCGTCGTTCACCTAGAGAATCAATCTCCACCATTTTCCTGCTGCCGCGTGCCGGAGGCTCGCTGCAAGGATCAGCATGAGGTCTGCTGGTGTCCTCACTAATCTGAAAACCCGTACAACTGCCTCCAGCCATTCCTCGACGGCCTGAGGGTCTGTCTCCCCACGGAACCTGGGTGGTCACTAGCGTTGGAACTCATACAGTTATCTAATGTGACGTGCATCGTCATCGGCTGGGGCTGGTAGCATTGGTGGCTAGGCAGGTATAGGTACCGTCGGTGCCTCAGCTGTCAAAGGGCCCTGTACCGAGTCCTCATCGCTCGGTGGGCTCTCGCCACGCACAATGCTCGGAACCCTAGCTGGACGCCGTCGTGGGGCCATCCTGAAAAGGAAACAAGTGTGCCACGGTCAGAACAGTATACCTGGTGAGCTGACACAAGTAATCACAAAGAAAACTTGAACGTAAATGCAATCAATGTTTTCGTGCATTAAGTCGGAAATCAAAAGTCAGGGTCCTGGTGTACGGATACGTCGGCCACCGCACCAACACTGGACTCCCTAGACTGATAACCACACCCAATATGCTAACCACTATTGCTTCACGTAGATGCAGGATCAGAGTCTGCGGTAGAACCAAACTCCTCTGATACCAATTTGTCACAACCCGTCCTCGGGGCCCGTGTCGTGACTACCCCAAGCCTGCCTTCCATAGGCCAGAGGCTAGCGACTAGCACCACGGCGTAAATCCCGGAAAAATGGAAGGCATTGCCTTTGAAAAGTAAACAAGCACCATTGAGTAACAAGTGGAAAAGTAAACAGTAAGTAAAAACTGTAACAAGCTGTGCTGAAAGTAAAAGGGGCCGGAAATACAATCCCAACTGTAAAGTACAACTGAAAGGGGAAAACAGAAACTGAAATAAAACCTGCAGTGTTGAGCCGTCCTCTAGAAGTCCCAAATGAAGGGTGGGTACTGATAGCCTCCACTACTCCTCGGGTCCACCTAACCGTTCCGAGAATGTCCCGCCCAGTGGTCCACCTCGCGGTACCGTCCTCCTCCGCAAGCCTCCACCACGATCAGTTCTGTCAATCGTCTGCAACCAACACAACGTAGTGCGGGCATAGCCCGTTCAGGGGTGAGTATAAGCTACTCAGTAGAGACCCCGGGACCCCCGAAGGTCTCCCAGAATCCACAAGGGATAATCCACAAAGGAAAGATACAATCACGAAGTAACATCCGACACTACTTAGGTATATGCCCATATATATAACTAAGTCATCAATTCCCATTCGGCTCCAACATCCGAGCCCAAGCACAACCCAGTCCACACAGGAATGCAAAATGTAAATCCACATAGGATAGCACAACACAATTCACAAAGGAATGTAACACAGGATTCAGCTCACACAGCTATACTTCTTCAAATGACGATAGAGATGATCAGATGTAGCCACTGATTCATCTAATCTGTCGGACCCACAAAGGATCAGAAGGTACTAACCCCCGCAATGTCCCACATAGGATCGATCATGATGTTGGACCCAAAGCTATTGGGAAACTCCTTCTCCAACAAGTACGGTGGTTATGACGATACAACCTAGCACTTCCCTCTTACCTTGGACTGCTGTAGTACTCCACCTATCGGGTACTATGTGCCTGCTGCTACAACCAAGCGCTCCCCTGTGCTGCTACAACCAAGCGCTCCTCCGTCGTGGGTCTGCCGCTATAACCAAGCGCTCCCATGTGCCGCTACAACCAATCGCACCTCTGTCATCGGTCTGCCGCTACAACCATGCACTCCCATGTGCCGCTACAACCAAGCGCACCTCTGTCGTGGGTCTGCCGCTAGAACCAAGCGCTCCCCTGTGCCGCTACAACCAAGCGCACCTCTGTCGTGGGTCTGCCGCTACAACCAAGTGCTCCCCTGTGCCGCTACAACCCAGCGCACCTCTGTCGTGGGTCTTCCGCTACAACCAAGCGCTCCCCTGTGCCCCTACAACCAAGCGCACCTCTGTCCTGGGTCTGCCGCTACAACCAAGCGCTCCCCTGTGCCGCTACAACCAAGCGCTCCCCACTAGGCTATCCGTAACACACCGAGTCGTTCGATCAGCATCCGTCAAGTCTCAACCGTCTCTAGGGTTTCCGCCCATGGCATGCTCGTTCCGGGAGGGTCCACTCTACGAGCTAAGAGGTCGATGCATCAACTAACATGTAGTCCGGAGTTGACGTATCCCATGTTGTATCGTAGTAGTCACTGCCGAAAACACGGAGGATTCCCGTATAGTTTTCATCATTGTCGCAGTCGAATCCACTGAGGATCTCAGTACAGTCATCGTCGTCACAGCACCAGTAGCAGCCAGCTCTAGGGTTCCCGCATACAGCAAACTCGTTCGGGAGGGTCTACTCCACAAGCCGAGAGGATGATACATCAACTGACTCAAAGTCCAGAGTTGATGTATCCAAAAGTTCTGTATCATCAACAGGAACTCAACGTCGCAGATGGTGCGTCAATCGGACGCCCGGTCTGAGAGTTATTGGCTTTTTCGTCCAAGGGGCCTGGTTGGTTTTTAAGGAAAACCAACCCGACCATACTCCACCTACGTCCAAACCTCGGCCGAAGTATGCAAAAAGATCCGTATCACTTAGAGGAATCCACCAAAGTCGACAGCACGTCAATCGGACGTCCGGAGCTCAAGATATGAGCGTTTCCGCTCTGAGGGCCCGGTTGTTTTCTTGTACGAATCAACACGGCCAAACCCAAAGTATTACTACTCATTGAGTACGATATACCGAAACGACCGTTTCGATCAAAGGATCATGTTGCCTCTGACGGCGCGTCATTCGGAGGCCCGTAGCTCTTGTTACGGGCAAAAGACCGAAAATGGTCCGAGGACGGGGGGTCTGGGCCCGGGCCGACCCGGCTGGACCCGGTCCGGTCCGGCAAGGGCGCAGCCCGGCCCAGTAGGCCGGCTCAGCTCGGCTCGGCCGAGCGGCCGAGAAAACGCGGGGGGGCATGCTGCCCCCGCGTGACAACCCCGCGGCCCCTGCGGGGGGCGGCCCCAGTCAACGGACGCGGCGATGCCGCGTCCCGAGTGTGCCGGACCCGCGCGGCTGCAGGTCCGCCGCCGTTGCCGCCGCCTCCGCCGCTTCAGCCATGGAAGCTTCTTCCGGTGGCGCGCCAGGGCACCGCCGCCGCCAGAAACCCGCGCCGCCGGTGACTTCCACGGGCCACCGGAGTTGCTCTAGTGGTCCGATTCCCTTCCAGCATGTGCCGTTGTTCATCCTGGGATCCATTCTTCAATGCGGAATTGTCAAAACGCCTCTTCGGCACGCTTTGTCGTCGCCTGCCAAATCCGCACAACAACGAAGAATGGTGGAGGGTCGTCGGGCCGTGTTTTTTGGGCCCACACCCTCCGCGTTAGATGATAACAGATGGGAGAAATAATCAACATATCAAATAACAACTTTAATAAATTAAAATTGTTTTAATGAAGCCGAGTTCTTTATTTTAAAAGAAACGATCATGGGAAATATTAATTATTTCACAAAAAACCCCTAACTCATCAAGTTGTCGCACGCGCGTTCTTCACGGAGTTGATCTCCGCGGAAGGAGGCGATCGTTGCATCACGGAAGGGCGTCACGTCGCCATGGATAGGCGTCGCGTCGTCGCGGAAGGGCGTCGCATCGTCGCGGAATCCTGCGTTGCGTCGACGAACTCTGAGGACCAAGAAACAACAGATTTAATTATAAATAGTTAAATATGTGTGTTGTTATAAACCACAAAGAAGTTTTAAAAGAATGCTGAAATCTTCTACCTCAAGCAGTTGGTGACAGGAGATCAGGGCGGGGAAGAATGTCTCGGATGAAGCATCGTCAATCTCTGAGGGTGATGGCATTCTTCACGTTCTTCACGTTCTTCGCGAAGGAGGATGAAGAACTTGAGGTTTGTCAAATCCTCTCAATGAGAATTTTTTCAGAAGTCGTACGTTGGTCTTATTTTATTATTACGCCAACGGATTTCAAACAGGTTAAGAAACGAACGAATTTAATTCATAGAATTAATTTCAACGAATAAACCTCCCATTTAATAGGAGCATTTAATTGTTTAAGAAAACGCCCCAGTTGACTTTTATTTAATAGGATTTTTCACGGGTGCGTTACTTAGCGGAATGAAATGGTGGGGCTCGTGTGGGCCCCACCCCACAAATATCCTATCAAGTGGATAGGATATTTTGGGTTGCAGCCTATTCGTTTCAACTGAGCTTAAGCAGCTTAAAGTGGTCTTCAAGCGGCTTTAAGTGAAATAAAAATAAAATTATCGCACAACTTTATTTTATTTCATAACTTAAAACCCAAAAATTAAAAACCACAACCGAGGAAACACAACTCCAGAAGAGGCGTTTCAAAGCAAGTAGCGGTGCTGCGATTCCATCGGTGCCCGCAGAATTCGATTCTGGGCACCGGTTCAAAAGTTAGAACAACCTGCTTGTCCGTTCACTGAACGTACTCGAGCCAAACTTCGGAAAATGATTCCGGGCATACCGGGCTTCAGAATCAGGTGCCGTCAGAAACTAAACCCTTCTAAAATTCCAAAGAAAATTTAGGAAAACAATTTCCTTGAAATTTCCAGGTCTTTACATAATGAGTGAACATGAAAGTGACAAAATGTAATGAAGCATTAAATCTATTTTATTTCATTTATGGTTTGATTAATTGATTCCATAGGGTAGTATATAAATCAAAAAAATGAAACATGTAGTGAATATTGAGTATGCATTAAGGACAGAAAATTTACATGAGATCCCTGACACTATTGATAAATCTTGCCAAAAATTTGTTTGAATTATAGCATTTGAAATAAAACATTAAATACAATTAAAACAAACATAATAATAAAATAATAAACTGAATATTTATTTTATTAACTAGAAAAAAATTGTCGAATATAGAATATGACTTAAAAATGGAAAATTGTGATAGATACTATAAATTTTCCTCCAATAATTAAATAATTTTCTAAACTATTATAAAATAATAATAATCATCATAATTTTAACTTTGATAATCATATAATAATATATAATCTTTTGTACTCATAAAATTGATTGGATCCTTATACATTTAGTAACTAGTAAATATTTATTTTCATCACCAGATATTAGAAACATTGGTTGTTATTATGTTCTACTGTGGATATATATTATATTTATGTTATAAAATTTATTTATAACAAATATAATGCTTGGGAAAATAAAATAACATCCTATATGATTTATAATGTTCTAATTTCATTTCATTCCAGACATTTTAATGAGTTTTTACGATGAAATTATTGATGAGTTTCTTTCTCGTAATTTACAAATAATAATTGATAAAATTATAATGAATTTTCATTTTTCATCTCCCATATATAGTATAAAACAATTTAAAATATATATATTATAATCCTATTTAAATGTAAACTTATTTAAATATCCATCCTTGAATGTTTAGATGATAAAGAAAACATGTATTCATTATAGGTGGTTGAATCCATGTACCATATGTGATGTTTCATTTACTAAATGAGGGGAATATTAATAAAATGAACCATTTATTATCTTATAATATAAATCATATAATTTAAATCCTATGTATTGATCAGTTAATATTTTAACTATCCATTAATTTTGTTGGTGAAGAACAGATGATGCACATCATTAAGCATGTTTTACACACATAATCATTGGATATATATTCAATTTTTATTGAATGTAATTAATGGATGTTCAATAATGATTTATATTTATGGAGACCTAATGCTATAAAACATATCATATTTAATTAATATATATATATATATATCTAAATTTAGTGATTTATATATGGAGTTTATTAAAAATGGAATATGTTTTCTATTACTATGGTAGTATGAACATATGTTTGGGTGAAAGTATCGTTCTCAAATTACCAGGGTGGAAGGTAAAAAATGATTATTTAATTACTATAATGTGATTTTGGTTTACTAAATATATATATTGAATTATATTGTTTTTTTATAATATGTTACGATGATGATGATATGGAGGAAAATGATTATACAGTGATTATTGCTCATATTGAGATCTTGAACTCTTTATAGATTTATTTAAAATAATGGGCATTGGATGTAATACCCAATTATTATATAATATTTATATCCATAATTTTAATATGTATTTGATTGCATAATTCATAGGTAAAAAAATCTATTACATTTTAGATGAATATTATAATGATGATTTAAAAATAATGAAACCCCATTAAATAAAAATAATGTAATAAACTAAAAATTCAATAAAATATTATTAAAATCACTTATTTTTTAAATAATCCATTCCATAAAATTAATTTATATTTGTTCTTTGACATTCCATTTAAACACAAACAAAAAAATCATATAGAGTTTATTTTTTTTAATGTGAACAGTATTTTGGAATTCATGATCTAAAAATTAACATCCCATGAATTTAATGATTATTTTGGAGATAATTATATTTAAATTGTTTAATGTAAAAAACATTTCAAAAACATTGTATATTTTATGGAATTATTAATATATAAGAATGATGATGTTGTTTATAAAATAATTAAATCAATTAACCATTCATTTAATGAGTAATATTATGTATTTGATGATTTTATTTTGTTATTCAAAAAAATATTGATTATTTTTAAATATTTTGAAATAATTTACATAATTTTTTTTCAATTTCTTGATTCTAGAAGCCAAAAGGTTGAGAATAATTTCATTAAAATGGAATGATTATATAGAATCAAATCCCAAAGGACAATTCAGTTTATTGGTCTTAGTATTCCATATCTTATACATGATAACTATAATAAATTGGGTAATATAATTTAAAATCAAGATACATAATAAAATGATACAAACTAAATCCAATAAAGACTATCCAATGATTTCTTATTCATAACCTGGAGAATTGAAACATAATACGGGTGAGATCAAATGCTTAGTAAGGATAATTAAAACAGAAAAAATAATTAATTGATGGAAATAAATTAACATAGAATGTTAAATAGCTGATAACAAATTCCATTCAATAAAAATATACAGAAATATTAATATTCCAAGGTACGAAACTGAAAACACATGTCATTAGATCAATGAACTAAAAATAAAATGCATTCATATATATGTCAATGCAAAAATATATTGGATATAAAATAAGTAAATTGCCTATAAAAGAAAATTCTAATTTTTTGGAGACATCTTTCCTAGGAACATGATAAATTTATCATCAAACGGTATATTAAACTATTTTTCCAACTAATTTGTCTTAAGAGACTCATAATGAATTTATGGGTTTTCACTAACCGGTCCCCAACCCATATATATTGCATTAAACGGTCTCCATCCCATCTATTTCTTGTCCAAATAATTCCTTATATATCAAAAAATATTGTTCCTTTCCAATTATCCATGTTAACTAAGTAATATGAATTTATCAATAAGAACTCAGAGGAGGTTGAGTAATAATATGGTCTATTGACATTAAAACAACCTTGAGGGGAAATAATCATTAAACATTCCAAAGTGTCATGTACCACTTATAAAAATTTATATAATAATTTCACATAATTTAAATTAAACATATAAAATCATTACAATAAGGAGATTCATGATATAAAATTTAAATTTCCATACATAACCCATATAAAAGTGGCTAGGTGCATAATGATAAATATGTCTCAATGGAATTTAAATTGAGGCAAAATCCACCACCTTATCATCCCTTTTTGTTGTGTATTATTTAGACTCCTTTATAGTGATTTAAAATATGTTACTAACTTATTAGATTACCATACTAATTTTCAAAATATGATATATTAGTTTCATATAATATATTAATACACATTTTTTAACAATCGTTAATTGTTTTGACTATTTCATGTGTTAGTTTCCTAGTTCTATCAATTACATTTGGACTTGTTATTTATTTTTCATATTTAATTAACCATGGTATCCTCATATTAAAAAGGACAACCATGACTAAATTAACTGATATATTCAGTATATATGTATTTAGGATAGTCCATAATATTTGGATATTAGACATAATGTGAACCACTCATGGAAAAGGTAAGCCATACAGATGATTAAACAAAACATTCATTTAATTATTGTATTAATATAATGAAAATAAAATCGTAAAAATTTATATTATAATTAAATTATCATGTTTACTTTATAAATTTTACATATAATTACTAACATAATCATTTTTACATTCCATTCATGGCATGAATGAGCCATATCGCTTTGAGCGGGTGGTAGTCCACACTACATCAAATGAAATTATCATATATACACAAATTTTAAGGAAATAAGGTAATATATAAAAAAAATTAATAAATAGAAATACATTACAAATTAAATATATATTATATATAAATATAGTGTTTATCAAAATTTCCACCATTAGAGGTGGTAAGGGAATGTTGAACAATCATCATTTCGTGATCCAGTAGTTCGTTGTACACATTAAAAATGTATGTTCATTACCTATTACATGGAGGTGTGTGTAATAGCATATATAACCCATTAAACAAAAAAAACCTAGTATATTAAGGATATTGGTGTATTTATATATGAATATAATATTTATATTTGAGGGTGTGGAGAGTGGGAATGTAAATATATATCTTGATAGAAGATGTTGACTCTTAATTGGGTATCTCTTTTTGGTTTGCACCAAAGGGATTCATCAGAATGAAATATTACAAAATGGATGATTCTTGGTGGAGGGTTAGAATTATGGGAGTCTTTTGGGGCATGTATTGGAAAAACCTATGTGTTCTAGAGGTGTAAATTAGTGGGATAGTTCTTTTTGTTTTATAGTGGAGGGGGATTGACACTTTCTCAAATTCCAAAAGGTATTCTTTAAAGGGTGGTTTAACATTCCTAATTATTTTAAAAAATTATAAAATAATGGAGTAATGGTGAATAATGATATATAAAAACCTCATCAAACAAAAAATATGTGCATTTTAATAATTAGGTTCCTTAACATCAATGATTCCCCAATGATATCATTTGGATTTTTATTATAGAGTCGAGTTTTCAATACAATGTAATTTAACCATTAATAATGTAATAATTGATATATTTTATGAAATATATATCCATTGGATAAGTAATATAATATCTAATTTATAAAATTAAATACTCCTTTATTGAAATTAATTTTAAAACAATCTCTTATGACGTGCTAAAACACTACTTAAACTCATACCATGTTAACAATGTTTTTATAATATATGGGTCAATGTGTTTATTAAAAAAGATTTACTTTTCCATAAATAGATATATAATATTTATTATCACATAAAAATAACTTATCATAATATATGATATTTATTAATGATTAATCATTAAATAAAATATCTTTTACTATAATTTTTTTTTGGAAATTATTTATTTATTGTTAATATAAAAATATCAATACAGTATTGGAATTAAAATATATTAGGTTTCACAAATTTTATCATTATATATTCATCCATAATATAAAATAAAATAATTGAATAGGTTAACATCAAATTTCATATTTATAGTGTCATTTACTTTTGTTAATTATTATCATAATAATCACTACATTGGTGTTTCTTAAGAATATTAAGTATTTAAACCATCTATAGAAATTATTAACATTTATTATTATAAAAATAACCCATATATGTATAATAATTATATATATAACCGAAAATATTACATTTTTTACATATCTGAATTCTTTATAAATGTTAAAGGTTTGAAAAGTTCCCCGTTTGTCTTTTTTATATACATAAGCTATTATATAAGGAACTTCCAATTAATTATATATCAATTACCGATTAAATTCAATCCAAGTAGATATATAGACTAACTATTTGCATCAAATGGCTTTTGAATAATTTCCCTTATCATTTTGGTTCTTTTGATTAAGATTTAGTTCTTTATTATGGATAAACATACCATAATCACAGTAATTACTTTTAAAAACATTTACTAACCATTATGGTCAAAAACAATTATGTTTATATTATTATAAAAAAATAACATACAAATTAAATACTTATAATTATCATTTAAAAAATTAAAATCTCAATATTGGAAAAAAAATATGATTAATGGTAATCCCGTGGACGGGGTGAAATAACAGGGTTTTAAAGTAGAAAAACGTTCAAATGTTTGTTAAGTATTTATTTTAAATTTCTATGTGAAATTCAATATAATGAACTAATATGTATAAATATATGTATGATTTATCTAATTTTACTCTAAAACAATTATATAATATAAATTAGCATTTATAATTATTTAAATGAAATTTCTACATTTAACTGTATTACAGTAATTTACACTATTCATCAAAAAATTATTTTTCAAAGAAATATCCAAAAAATTCACCGTAATATAATTTGTACATTATGAATTCAAAAATTATGTTTATTTTAAAAAAAAGAATATATGTGTAAAATAAGGTTTTAATATAGGTTATCCAAGACAAAGCAGTAAAATTCAATCTTGTTTGTACAGTAATCTAATTCAATGTTATCTGTAGCGTAACTTTGACATTGTGTATAATTCACAAAAAAAAACTTATATTTATCCTAAAAGAAATATATTTTAAATTCATGGGGTGTCAGATTATCCCCACCTTAATTAAAATGATTCCTTACAATTTAAAACATGTCTCTTTAATATAGCCATTAAAATTAATCTATTTTTGAATGAATCGCATCATCCAAAGGGTTAATATAATATATTATAAAAAAGAAATAATGGAAATAACAATGTTCATGTAGCATGGTTATCTATTAGGATATCATAGGTGTAAAATGGGAACATAGGCATCGATGAAAAAAAATCCAACAATCAAGTTATAATGGAGAGTTTTAGAGAACATATTCTGATGAATGTCATAGACAAAAAAACTATAAATCATAGGTGGGAGTAAATTCATTAACATCATCAAGAATTACGATAAAAGGAAACAAAATTATTTCAAAACTACTTTTTCTATATTTATGGAATTCATTCATTTTATTAAAATACAAGAAATTATACATTTCTGTAAACAAAATCATTTAATTTTATTAACCATTCAACAATTTCTACTTTATATCATAACATGATGCCTCATATGGTGAAGTAACACAAAAATATACAAAACCTTGTCAAAAGATCCATAAAAACCATTTCATAAATTTTTATATTTTCCAAATGAATATTATTTCTTTTTTTGAAAAAATGTCTCTGAACTTATGATTAGACTTTAATCAACCTAAAGTAGCATTGAATTTTTCACATTCCAAAACTTGAATAGCATTATCATGTATCCTATTGAAATATCATAATAAATAAAATTTCAATAAAAAATTATTTGAAATATTCATTATTCCTTAATTCATAAGCAAGAAACATGTTTTTGTATATATACTATTAATCCAAAAGTGTTATAAACTCCATAAATAATAGCATAGACCACATGTTGAAAAGTCGCTAATCAGTGCCAAGGTAATAAATACATATCCAAATAAATCATTTCATAATCATTTTCTCATCATTCGAGTCATATGAAAAGGTTTAATCCCCTCAACCAAGTGTTTTATGAAAATATTATCCTTCGACAAAATATGTTTTTTTGTTTCCATTTGGCATATGACTCACAAATCTATAATGAAAAAGTACTATAGTACAATCCTCATATATTCTATAATTCTTATGACAAGTAAATATCTGATTAAATATTATAATTACATAATTTTTAATCACACATATTAATCATTACTATTAATTTATTTAAATTCCATAACCTGATCATCATCTAATTGCATCATTTGTGGTATATCCAGTTGACACTAGGGAAATTAATTCAAAGAGTGTCTCATCTCCTTGTAGTTGAAGAATTGTCGATTACAAACTTTCTATTACCCTTGTAATTAAAAAAACATATAAAAAACTATCATTCACTTCAAGCATTTTCATGGGTGATTCTTCCCTCAATTATCACTTGTGAGAGAAGACTTATTTCCCTTCTTCCATTTTTCCATCTTTTTCCCTTTCATCCTCTTGTTCTCTATCAACTCATCAAATCCATAAAACTCAGAAAAACTATTTACTCCTCTTATTAACACATTAATTCATATCCACATATGATTATAATAAATTGGAGATGATTTCACTTCGGAATTTTGCCTTAATATTACGAAATATATGATCCTTCTCACTCCTTGTGTCACGTGCATTGGTGGAGTTCTCATTTATTTTTCTGGGGGCCATTTTTAAAAATACCCTTATACTAGATATGCTTATAAAATGATGAATATCATATTTCTATAAATTAGGTATTGAACATAACATAAATTTATGCATCTTAAATACCAGAACAATATACTTTGGTCACATCGGGGGAAAAATCCTTCATAATATTAGGTAATGAAAATTTTAACAATCTTAAGAAACCCCTAAGGAGTGTAAATCCTAGTGCGTAGTAATGCCCATTTTTATGTACTATGTTACCCTCATCCATGTTTGAAACACCTTTTCAGATTTGTTACTCCTATTTATATCAGTGCTTGAACCACATACACATATAGTATCTATACATGGATTTATTTCAGGGAATACCCACATAATATCTATTTTTAGAATAAATTTAGAATTTTATTATAGAGTCACCCTAAAAATATGACTTGGGGTTGTGCTCTTTAATCTAAGTATTATTAATCTAGTTTTCATGGTTGTTTCTAAATTCATTTTGTTACCAAATAAAATGCCCTATCCCCTGAATCTTATAGATGGTGCATTATTACATTCCATAAGCATGATTAAATGGAATTAAATCCTGAACGATTGATTAGTTTATCAGTATTAGAAATCCATATTACATACATGATACCCATAATATATTTGGAGATAGAAATTAAAAACATGATACATACTAAAATGAAGTAAACTACATCCTTGAAAACTTATTCAAATATTTGTTCTCCGTAACATAGATAAATGAGTCTTAATAAGTGCGAGAAGAAATACTTAGTACGGGTATATACGAGGATGAAATAATGAATCAGTGGAAATAAATTAAAATAGACTGGTAAAAAATGGATAAAACATACAATTCCATAACTAGATAAAGTAATATCAATATTTCAAGGTATGAAACTAAATGACATTCCATTAAATCAATGAACAGAAAGCAATGTGCATCCATAGATATAATGAAGAAGAATCTCACGGATAAATAGTAACTAAATTCTCATGAAAGAAAATTATTATTTTTTAGATATCATGTTTCCTAGGAACATAATACATTTACCATAAAATTTCGTTTTAAACTATTTTTCAAACTAATTCAACTCAAGATACTACTGATGCATTGAGGTTCTTTTATTATGTAGTCCACAACCCATAAAACATTCTTTAAATGGTTCCCAACCCTTGAATTGCATGTAAAATGTATTCCTCATGTATTAAATAAATAATTTGTCTTATCATACAACCATATAAAAAAAGAATATATAATTATCAATATTATATTAGAGGATCTTATGTAACAACAAGGGTTGTTGACCGTAAAATGATCTTGAGCCAAAATAATGTTATCAAATTCCAATATTTCCTGTACTACATTGAAATATTTAAATAATAATTCCATGTGGTTTAAATGAATCATAAAATATTCTATGATTATGGAGATTCATGATAAAAATTTAAAATATAGTATATATAATATTTAAAAGTGATTAAGTGCATAATTATAAATAGGAATCAGTGGAATTTATATTGAGATGAAATCACATACCTTATTCTTTGACATTCATGTGGTATTTATCCTAACTTATATTAACTTATAAAATGTTACTAATTTATAATAGTACCATAATCTCATTAATAATATCATATTTTAATTTTTAATAAAATTTTATCTCCCATTTTTTATAAATATTACATTATTTTTACTATTTTGGATGTTAATTGCCTTGTTTTCAGAAATACTTTTTGATTGGTTATATGTTGTCACTATTTAAAATATAATGGTTTAGTATTCTAAATTATTTAAACCTTGACTAAATTATCTTAAATAATCAATAAATATTTATTTATAATTTTCCCTTATATTTGAGGATTATAAATGATGTGCACCATTCATGGAGATAGTAGGTCATACGTACACATGAATGCTACGTTCAATTCATTGTTGTAATAATATAATGAAAAATAAATGATACATATGTATATTATAATTATAGTATCATATATATGTTATATATGTTACATATTTTTTCTTAACTCCATCCTTTAAATGTTCAATGTATGGCATAAACAAGTCATATCTCTTTGTGGGGGAGATAGTCCACACTACCTCAAATGAAATTATTATATTAAAAAATATTTGAAAGAATAAAGGTATTTGCTACATAAAAATTCCAAAATAATAAATTCTTCATAAATTAAAACTATATTATATATAAATATTTTATTCTTAATAATGGCTGCTATGAGAGTTAGTGAAGGATATTTGAACAATCATCATGTCGTGAGCCAGTAGTTCACTGTACACTAAAACAATATGTTCAATAACTATTACATTATTGTGTGTGTATCTGTAGGTCAAACCCCTTACATAATATAACCATTGAAAATTAAAGATTTTTTTTGTTATAGAATAAAATTAGAAGCATATTTTATGGGGTGGATAACATAAATGAAAATAGAGATCTTGAGAGAAGATGTTACCTCTTAATCGGGTAACTGCTTTTTGTTTACATTGAATGGATGCATAAAATTTTAATCATCCCAAATTCAGGTTTCTATGAGGAGGGTAGGGATGTTGGGAGACAATTTGGGCAGGTAACATATGAACATATTTGGTTTGTGAGGTGTAATAAAGTAGGATAGTTCTTTTCTTTTTATAGAAGAGGGTGTGTGGAAACATGTAAATACCAAAAGGTTTTAATTAAAGGTTGGAATAACATACCTAAATTTCCTCAAAAAACGATAAAATAATGTATTAAAGGATAATGATGGTCGATAAAAACCTCATCTATAAGAAATATGTGGATTTTAATAATTTGGTTCCTTAACATCTAATATTCCCCAATTTTATCATTTGGGGTTTCATTAAGGTATATAGTTTTATAAGCCTAGTAATTTAATGATTAATACGACCCTTAAGTGATATTTATTAGATAAAATAGTATGAATGAATTACTAATATGATATTTAATTTATAAAATTTAAATATTACTTTTTATGAAATTTATAAAAAATAAGTTCATTTCACATGCTAAAACGCTGCTTCAATCCGCACCATGTTCACAACAAGTTTACAATATATGGGTCATTTTATTAATTGTAGAATATTAATTTTTCCATGTGTAGACCATATTTAATATTTATTTACACTTACAAATATCTTTTTATAATATATGATTATATTAAATTTAAATTATTTATTAAATTCTATTTTTGTAAAATACAAATAATGTCGATTTAGACATTATTTGTTTAATGTTAATTTTAAAATATCAATCTATTATTGTAATTACTATATATAAGGTTTACATATATGTATCATTATATATTCATATACATAAATAAATACAATAATTCAATCAATAAATGTCACTTTTAATATTTATTGTATCACTTATTGTTGTTAATTACTCTCTTAATAATCATTGCGTCGTTGTTTCTTTACTATTTTAAGTATATAAAACATCTATAAAATTTATTTATATATTATTACAATAAAAATATCCCATATATCATTCAAAAGGATATATGTAACCAAAAATATGATGCTTTGTACATATCTAAATGTTTTATAAATGTAAAAGGTAAGAAAATTTCCTTTTTTTGTTACCTATACATAACCTTTTATATAGGGAAATTTCATTTAATAATATCCAAATAACCCATAAAATCAGAAACAAGTGGAAATAGGGTCAAATAATTGGAAAAAATGACCTTTGGCAAAGATCCCATATAAAGAACCAACCCAAGACAAGTCTTGAGTCATAACAACGTCAATCCCTCCTCCATCGGCAATGGGTAGGCAACAATCACCGAAAGAACAACTAAAATCTAGGAGGCCTTTTTCTATGTACCTGTAAACATGTACACAAAAAATTCAATGGAAATGTTAAAAGAGTATGTAGAAAAGGATAAGTAGGTATAAATTAATTTGAGCATGCATTAACCTCAAGACCATACAAATGTAAGGTAGTTTATACAGAAAATAAAAGTGTATAAACACACCCCAAACCAAGATACGTATCACAACCTGATGGATAATGATAAAGAGTAATAGCTGAGAGATCCCCACTTGTATTTCCCAATAGTAACAACTATACGTGGTCCACATAGCTCGTATACCTAAGGTACTCTAAAAACACAATCAACCTATCTGTAATCTTCAAAAGACACGACACATGTTTGGTGAATCCCATACAGGGGTGAGTACATACATATAGAGTGGAATTAAAAAAAATGGAGAATTGGGAGTAGTAAAAGATTTAATCAAGAGAAGTATTAGAAATAACAATCTATAACAACAGTGAAATGAAAGAGTATAACTCATGCCAATTGAAGAGTGAACATAGAATCATCCAATCATAAGGAGCCTAAAATGGTGAGCATATAAACTCCCGTTCTAGTATTTCCTAAGTATAGTAGGAGAATAGAATCATACAACCATGATATGATAGACAAGGAAGGGACGTGGCATACCCAACACATCTTATCCTCTCATGGATGGAGAGTAACGAAGACCCACAGAGTGAGTACTATAAAAGGATATATATATATATATATATTCATAGTCAATGAAACCCAAATGAGAGAGTATGGAAGTCTCCATATCATATCCTAACCTAATAAATTGAGTAGCCAATAGTTTCGAATAATGCCATCTGGGATGCCCATCACCTCATCATATCATCCCTTGTGGCACAAGTCAAAAGGGATAAAATCACCGCACCTCGATACTATCCACTTTCAGTGGCACTAACTCACCTGAATGGATTTAGGTCACATCACATGGATGTGTCTCAGTAGGGGAAATTGCCCCTCTTTTTTTTGGTCCTTAGGTATGTTAAACCACACCTCACAATTGTGCCACAATGTTGAGGGTCTACTCTAAATAGTGGGGGACCACACTACCCTACTTCGCTGATTGGGTCATCCTGGTATCTACTCATTGGGGAATTATGCTATGCATCCCATTGAAGTGGGTCATTTCGGTATCTTCTTGTTAGGGAACTGTGCAACCAAGCCCTATTGGGTGGGTCTACTTGGTATTTACTATTAGGTAACTACTCTACCTATCCCTACTGAGTGGGTCAGCATGGTACCTCATATTAGGGGGAAATTTCCAACGATTTTGAGGTAACCATGTAACTTATCTTTCCATACTTGCTGGATGGTACATCTTGGGAATCACTAAGGAACATTTGTCATCACTGCAGGATGGTACCTCTTGAAAAGCACGAAGAACCCAACAACCCATCCCTATTATATGGTACCTCTTGGAAATAATAGGGTGCACCACTGGCCATGCTTTCTAGATGGTACCTCTATGAAATCAGATGGAATTCCATTGGCCATCCATACTATATGGTACCAATCAGAAATCAAGGGTAACACTGTTGAAGTCATCATTTGCCTCCTCGGATGGGCATAACACTAGGACATATTGTATCATATGTCATTATATATCTTACCCACTCTCACAAGAGGTGATGTTGGCATATGTAGTGGGTTCTCTTCCAATTTAAAAGTAGGATATTCAATTGATATTCCTTTCATAATTCAATAATTAATGTTTTTACAAATAAAGCTCCACACATCCAAATAGATCACACCATTGTGATCCTTGATGAAAAACATGAATGATCGACAACTTATACACCCCAAAAAGAATTCCAAATTAAAAGTTCTATGTCACCACAATATACCAAGATGTATCTCATGGGTCCCATGGACGGATCTTATAAAAATTATGGATAATTCCATTGCAATCCTCATGTAAAAACACATGAGATGGACTACTCATTCTTCCAAAATGGATACCTAGTGAAAAAGTTTCATTTAACCATAACATCAGTGAATCGAGCCTTGCAGGGCCCACACTTCAACCTTCTTTCGAAAATTTTAAAGTAGTATAGATATTTATACAGAAAAACTGGGGTCGTTCCACTACTAACAACATGAAAAATGGATGTCTTTTTATGAAGTAAAGTCTGATACAATAACCCCAAATAATAATATTTAAATTATTAAAATTTAATGTAGTCATTTAATGAAATTGGACCACAAAACAAAATTTAACTTCAAAATTTTTTCATGAATCAATAGTCTTAAAAATATTGTCATGATTCCACTGATGGAACCCTAATCGGACATCACACATAGGTGTTATGGCAGGCCAAAGATTTAATAATAATATTATTAAATATATTATTTCACAGCCCTTTTGTGGGATCATTCCACGAGTCAGAGAAACATTTTCTATAGAGGAATTAAAATGACCATATCATCGATGGGGTTATGTTACTGCTGACGGCGCATGAATCAAACTCCCCAAATGTGGGTTATAAGGGTTTTTAAAAAAAATATTTATTAATTGTATTAATAATAATAATAATAATAATAATATATTTAATTATTTATTTTTTATTCTCTAACCCTAGCCCCCAACCCCGTATGGTTTCCCTAGTGCGATGCCTCTACTATCAATGTATGGCTGGTCTGCCGCTGCCTCCGCACAACATAGCTACCACCCTTCTACGGTCATTGCCACCATTTCTGAACTTCTCCAATTCACCTCAATGCCACAGGCCGCACATCGGACACTGCCTCAGACCACCATGCCTCTCTTACTCAAGCCAATTCACCCTTCATATGAACCCACTATCCAAAGAAGTTGTGAGCTGCTATACCCACTGGGCTTTCCTAAAGCTCTACTACATAGCAGCCCAAGTCACGACATCACCCGACCGGACTGCTGGCCTACACCTCCCTACTCTTTGTCAGAGTTAATGAAGGCGTTGATCCATCAGAATACCCCTCAACCATAAATTCACAATTTCTTGATGCAACACCTTCTTATTCTCCGTTCTTTCATTCTGGTGATCACTTATGTCTGCTCTGATCACGCTTATGTCACCATTTTTTGAATCTTCTCGAATCAGTGTACCTGATCAAGCTTCGGTCACCTAAAAATTGAAAATATGGGTACATTGTCTTGTTAGTGATGGACATGATGATTATAGATGGAAACGAACAATAATCAAGGGTTTCGAGCATTTCCCACATGTTCCTGGCCAATTGATCATGAATCAGAATTTGTGTTATAAGAACAATTGAAAAGTAATGTATATATAGCTATTAGGTAGGTGAAAGGAGGTGAAGATTAAAGAATTAATTATAAATATGACCAATGATTAATTACAGGTGTAAAAAACAAATATGAGCACTACTTGTATTGGATATATTTTCATTGACTAAGATAACTCTTGTGAAATGATCTCAAGGAGTTGTCTCATACATCATATATTGATCCTCCAAGATCCAGGATCTGTCATCATTATTCATTCACCAATGGGATGGAAAGAATATGATAGGCGTTTTCAATCATTGGAAAAAATAGGATTATGAGCGTATTATATAACAAAATAATTTATATCCCAAAATTAGGTTTAAGGATTTTAATCAACTAAATAATTAAATAAATTTTAAATTATTCATCCACGAATGAACTTATGAAAAACTCCTGATTATACCCCACATAGGGAAAAACCGACACTCTGAACTCAATGGTAGTCTTATATTTCCCATCTTATTCTATATCCAAGTGATATTTGGTTTGGAGCTATTAAATTAATAATTTAATAATTTAATTCATCAATTTAACGTACTGCTAATGAGTGATGGGTCCGAACATCCCACCCCAACTCATTTTATGTTGCGCCTAGGGTAAAATATATGTTCCAGACCCAACCATGGTATAAAATTTTGGGTCTGATAATTCATTTAAGATTAGTCATATTTTAATTAATTAATAGTTCGGGATTAATATATATCATATTAATTTTTTTGTAAAATTAATTGTTGGCACACCCGGCCCCAGAATTGAATGCCGTCTCAAAGAATATCTCTAGAATAATATTTACAAATATTTCAATGTCTTATTAGGAAAACCCCAGGGTTCTACATCATTTCTATATTCATGCATTTCTTCCTCAAAATGAAAAAAATTGGATACAAATTTTGATACTGAGATCACACCAGGATTTACCACTCTTAGGAGACCATGTAAATTTTCATTCTACCACAACACACATGAAAAAGGGATGGTATATCCTCATATGGTCTTCCCTTATCAATGAAATGTATGTGATCATGCAAAAATATCATGAGTTGTGACATGTGAGAGAGGTCACATTCCTTCTCCAGCTATTAGGTGTAGGGAAGTGCAGTTGGCAACCTTATCATCCTTTGGAATGTACTCGAATGACCCGATAAAATGTTGGTGATAGTTTACCTCTCCTTATGAACATATAAAGCCTATATGATGACTGGAATCAGTATTTATCCCTAGAATAGGGTTGTGTGATTCCCTAATTCATAATATCTCTATGGAGAAACACCCAAGGATTTCTTGTAATGTAGGAGTTCGTAATTGATGAACCACAACCGAGACTCACTTGCAGGTTCAACATGTGAATGATTCATCACCATCGACTTAAGGAAAATGTAGCCTCCTCCCCCACTAGGGTCAGGTGTGGGAATGTTAACTATCTTGAACACACCACACTAGGTGAGCCTAGGATTTCCTTCTAAGGGAATCTTATACAATGTTTCCCTTTACCAGAATATAGACTATCATGAAGTCGTACTCCTATATGATGTTCAACCAGCATTTCAATCTCAGGTTAAATTCTCCCTAATATGAGAAAAACCTGGGACTCCAGTGGTATGAAAAAACCCAAAAGTTACCTCATTGAAGATAATGTCTCCACATTCTCGCTGTGAAGAAGACTATTATCAGCCCCATGTAGTGAGTCACATATTTCTATTCATGAGGTCTCCATCAACTCGACATGTACATGATAACTGTTTTATCTTTGTTGATGTTGATAATGAAAAGGTTCCAACAAAAAGGGGAGGTTGGTAAACTCATCCAACTACACAATGATAAACATGGAAATCATGTGGCATACCCCATGTGTCTTTTACGATTGGAAAGACTGTATCCCCAAACTAGACTCTCTGTCACACCCACAAGTGGAATTCATTGAAAAAGGAATTCAAGTAGTAAGAACTCTACTATAAATGACAATACATGCTATGAAACATTATTGAAATACCTCACCCTAAACACACAAGTCACAGTGAGTCTACTACCACACCGCAATACTATCCCCCTTGGGTGGAACTTACTCACCCTCATAGTTTTTCTCACATCACAATAATGCATCTCGTTGGGGGAAGGACCCCTCTATGCATTCAAAGATGCATTTAACAATAGAGATAGAAGTTTAAACTGATGCCCCACGTTACGCAGGATAAGCCTCTAGAAAGGATCAGGGAGAAAAGAGTAATTCATATAGTGAAAAATATGTTCTACTTCATAAAGAATAAATGATTCAAGGAACACATCATACCATCTCATGATATGTAGGATTATACAATTCCAAATCATGATGTTTTTCATATACCTACATTTCATCTTCTTAACCTTGACGCGGGCCTCTTGGTGGTGTTGTAAAGTCCTCATAATTTCACCCCCACCTCTATCACCCTTTTCTTCTCTTCTAGAACCTCCACCCTGGGGACCACCAATATCACAACGATGTCTCTACAGTGGTGGTCCACCTACAAACTTCCTAGTTTTTTTAGCATGCCTTGTTGGGCAGTCTCATTACATGTGACCTCGCCCAAAAATAGCATAGAATCGACTTTCTTTAGGTTGATCTAGTGTTACCTAACCATGTTACCAATTCTGATCATGGGATGATATCCTACTGTTAGATATTCTCGACTAACATCTTATAGATATGGCAGACACCATAGCACTGTTGCACCCACTATGAGAAACAACTGTATGGAATCCCTCTGATTGAATGTTCCCTATCACCGACATGTGCTCCATTACCCTGACATAGGTATGGATGCACATGGGTACTATGATTGATAAAATATTTCCATATAGTCCCTACTAATAATTATTTTCTCAAAAGTAGATGTCATGTATCATGTTCAGAGTGTACCATGCTAGGTCTGTGAACCTAGTCGCATACTCAGTACCATCACCCCTACCTGCTGAAACTAAAAGATCTCTTGATGTTAAACAGAATAGAAGTAGGAGGTGTATTACTCCTCACAAAATGTTTTTTGGATGTTGTATCAAATGAGTGTCATCTCATTGAGTATCTAAGTAATTAGGATTCTCAATCTCCCAAATAATCCAATGAAATGTTTGGCTAAAAGCCACCATTTGAACATCTATTGTATATATGAACCTAAAACAACAAACCATCATCTATATACATATCTCTACTGCCTAATTTTTTATCTCACCGCAAAACATCTGTAGTCTCTGCCACTATAACTTGAAAAGTGTGCTCGGCCTATGAAAATCCCTAAACCTCTCTGTTGGGGCTGTCTATAACCCCAAAGGTTGAGGTGCTTCAACCTTCCCACCAGGAGAAAGGATATCTAATGATGGGTCCTGAACTAAGCCCTCATTTTTTATGGACTCATCATCATGAACTAGATCTAATATCATGGATGTCTATCAGCGCGGTGAAATCTGGAATGTTATCTATGAGTACCCCAGTAGGATTAGAAAGTATATATATCATCAAAGATAGGGAGATGAGTCATGAATGAAATTCAAACAATCAATCTTGTATGATGCATGTACCATTGTTCCCTGCAACAAGGGTCTCATTGTTCTATGTCGACATGATGGTAATCAGTGTCTTGGTGAATTTATATGTCAGCCAACAGTACAATCACTAGGCTCTCCATCCTAAGATTAGATCTCGTGAAACTTCATCATTAATTCCATAAACCCTAAAAAACCCTCCTATTGGGAAACGCCCAAAAAACATCCCAAAGAATGAATCTTCTTGGATACTAGTTTTTCACTACCCGACCTGAGCTAGGGCTTGAGACTCAACTACCCCAAGTCACCCTCAATAGGCATGGGGTTGGTGAAAAGTGGTGACGGCACAAGAATATGTGGGGAGGACTTTTCCAAAGAACCTATATAGGGACACAAAACTAACTCAATGAAAAATTTCCAAGATTGGTATAAAATGTGCAATTACTATAAAATAAAATGAACTTACATGACCCTATATAAAGTACAATGGTATGATAGTGTATACTGAAATGTAATGGGTAAAAACACACACTCAAACCAAAAATCTATCCCAAAATGAAGAAAAATGAAAAATAGTAATATCCGGGAGAGACCTGCTCCAATATCCTAACTATGACTACTATACATTGTACATTAATCCCATGTCCTTAAGCTCCTCTGAAATCCCAATCAACCTTTCTGTGATCAGAAAAAATACTCAACACATGCTAGGTGAAACACATGCTGGGGTGAGTGCATACATACCTAGTAGAACACCCCAAAAATATGAATGGGAGAAGTAAGAGATACACTGAAGAGAAGAAATATAAATAATAAGGTGTGATAAGTGGGAATTGAAAATATACAACTCAACCCCAAAAGATAGTTAAAATAGACTCGTCTAAACACAAGGATCTAGAAATTTTGAGGAAATGAACATCCATTTGAGTCTTTTTTACCTATTATAGAACATTAGACATTTCCAATATTGAGAATCTATACAAGGAAAGCATGTGTCATACCTCACACATATTCAACTATTCTAGAAATAGAGTAACCATGACCTAAGGATTGTCTACTGTAATAAGATATATATGTGTGTGTGTTTGTGTGTGTGTGTGTGTGTCTCCTCATTCAATGAAACCTAGACAATAGTGTAAGATGATATCCATATCATAGCTCGTCCCAAGAAAGTGAGTAGACAATAGTTCCATGTAATGACATCTTCGATGCCTAGAACCTTGTCACATATACCCTAGAAGCATGAGTCAATGGATCTCAAATCAAGACACCTTGATACTATATAATTTGGGCAGCCCTAACTTGGTCAGATCACAAGGATACATCTAGGTGGGGAAGCTGCACCTATTTTTGGTGGGTCCTTGGTTATGTCTAACAATACCTTTCCACTATGACAGACAGTCATGGGTCTCCTCTAAATCATTAAGAACCACGATACCCAACCCTGCTGAGTGGTTCATCTCAGTATGTGCTCATTAGGGAACTATGATACCATATCCTACTGTGTGAGTCCACCTAGTATCTACTCTTTGGGAGATGTGATACCCATCCCAGCTGGGAGGGTTAACCAATTATCTGCTATTGGGGAAATACGCTACCCATACTTGTGGAGTGGATTATCCTGATACTTACTATTTTAGACAACGTTCAAGCCAAGCTGGAAGTATCAATGAAATTGATCTGTCTATCCCGGATGGATGGTACCTCTCAGGAAGCACCGAGGATCATTGGTCATCCCTAATGGATTGCACCTCTCGAAAATCATAGGGAACACCACTTTCCATCCTGACTAGATGGTAAATCTCATAAAGAATGGGGAACACTATTGTCGTCCTTAAGTGTCACCCCAGATGGGCATTATACCTAATACATATTACATCATATCTCTTCATACATCTTCTCCACTCTCAAAAGAGTCGATGTTAACCTAAATCATTGGTTCTCAAGAAACATAAGAGAATGATATTACACCTATATTCTATTAATGTTACAAAAATTAACGAGATTTCTAATAAGCCTCCTCACATCCAAATGTATCACACGGTTGCAATCCTTGCGTAAAAACACACAAGATTGATTACTTTTGCACCCAAAATGCTCATTCAATGGAAAAGACATATGTCACTAAAATATGCTAGATGTGCATCTTGTGGGGTCCATGCCTCTATCCAAAAAAAATTATATAGATCACACCATTGGGATCCAGATGTAAAAACACACGTGATGGACTACTCATTCATCCAAAATGGATACCCAGTGAAAAAGGTGCATTTCACCGCAACACATGGGAATCGGGCCTTGAGAGGCACACACCTCAAAATTGTTCATATGACTTAATGAAGCCTTTAAATAGTCACACAAATAGAAGGACCAGGCCTCCACTGATGGCATGTAAAACATATGTTCTATTTGGAAGATATGTTCGATATAAGACCCATGTTTATTTATAATTTAATTATTATTATTTTACATAGGCGTTTCATGAAACTAAACCTTGATCCCCAATTGAAAATAATTTATTTGTCTTCAATCAACCTTTTTAAAAATATGGTTAGGATTTCACTGAGGGAATTTCAATTGAATGACACTCGTAAAAGTTATGGTGGGACAATGATGTAGTAATAATATTATACAATAAATTATTTCTCAAGTGTTTTTGTTGGACCATGCTACGAGTTAGAGAAAAATTATTTAAAGGGGTCTAAGACTGATCGTATCATCGCCAAGGTCACTTCACCCTTAATGGTGTGTGAATCGGACTCCCCAAACAGGAGTTATGAGGATATTAAGAAAAAGAATTAATATTATTATTAGTATTATTTTTATTATTTTTATTCTCTTTAATTTTAAAAAATTTTCCACTCAACCCCTAGTCTCCATACCCATATGGGTTCTCATTCATGTTGCCTATGTTATATATGTTTTTATAATCTGCAACCGCTTAGGCACACCGCAACCACCACCCTATGGTCATCGTCATCCCTGCCTATGGCCTTCTCTAGTTCCCCTCACCACCACGGGCCATACCTTGGCCTCTTCCTTAGAACACTGCGCCGCTACCACTCAGGCCATCATACCTTACCTCTAATCATTCTCATCAGAGACACCATGAGCTGCTTCCCTTCCAAACACGCCTGAATTCGCTTCCACACATCGGTCTTCCGCACAACATCATTCGACCAGACCAACATCATTGTTATTCTTCAGTGGTGGAGCATAGGCCGAACTCTTGATGCCAATAATGGTTATTCCCCACCATTCCTAAAAACATTATTCCGGACACAACAATGGTATTATATTTCACATATGAGTCCCTCTATGTGAGTTATTAAGGGTTGATCTATTAAATGAATAAATTAGTAATTTAATTCATCCATTTAAAATACCACCATCGAGTGAGGGGTCTGAACATCCATCAGCGACTAATGTTATGTCACGCCATGGGTAAACACCACATTTTAGACGCAACCGTGGTCTCGAATTCCTAATAAATTCACCTATTTAAGATATATCTAGTTATCTTTGATGAACTACGTGGGAATAATATAAATTATATTTAATATTTTTATAACATTAATTTAGGTACACTAGGCCGAAGAACTGGACCCCATCTCAGAGCGTATATTTGAAATAATATATATAAATATATCGAAGTCTTATTAAAAAAATATGTTCTTTATAATATTTGAAAATTTTGTGGTTTTGATTTATATTTAGTCCCTTATTAATCTTAATCATACATTAATCACTTTACTTGATTTTAAAATCATTCACTATTCATATTGGTCAAAAAATTATGTTGGTGCTATTAGAGCACAAATATGATACTAATTACATAATTTTATATTGGATTTTAAAAATTAAAATAAAATAAGTGGGAAAAATAATATTATCACTAATCCCGCAGATGGGAAAAAATAAAGGGATTTTAATGTAGAAAAATGTTCAATAGTTTATTGAGTTTTTATATTTAATTTCAATGTGAAATTGATTCTAATAAAATTAATTGAATAAATGTATATATAATTGATCTAATTTGATTCTAAAATAAATATATAATATAATTTATTATTAATTATTATTAAAAAAATGATATTTATAAATATCTTTCAATAATTATAACTATTAATCAAAAAGGATGTTTCTCAGAAAAATCACAAAAATTAAACCTAAGAAATTTTTGACATTATAAATTCAATAATATTTTTTATTTTTAAAAATAATTTTTATATAAGTGTTATGATTTGGTATCAAAATTATGTATTCTAATAAAAGGTGGTAAAAGTTAGTGTTAGATGAAAAACAAGCTAATTTAGTGTCTTATGTGTCATAATTTTTAAAAAAAATTATAATTTATGAAAGAAAAAACAAAATTATATGTATTTTAAATGGAAAATAGTGTAATGTCTTAGGGTGTCACACTTTATAAGACAATTAAAATAATTATCCATTAATTGGTAATATTTGATATTTTGTTTCTTTGGAATCTATAAATGTTTTTTATTATACTAATTTATTTCATTTATGTTAACATGATTTATAATATTAACTTAAAAATTCATTTATTTCATAAATTAATTGTTTCTCTATATTTTATTTATATTTCTTATGTCTTTTTAATCAAAAGTTTATATTTCTAACCCTATCAAAATTTATTTTATAAAATTATTTTCAAATATCCAATTAACATGTTCAATTTTTTGAATTAACTGAATGTTTTATATAATTGAAATTAATTACAATGGTTAATATTTTATTTAAAAGAATAGCGAGTATTTTAAATAAAATAAAAAATAAAAAATAAAAAAACCATATATAACATGATGGTTTAAAAAAAATGATTATTATATAGATGTATATGCCCTATAATAATCTCCACATCATATATCCACTATTTTTAACTCTAAATCTAAAATAGTAACTTCTTATTTTTGAATAGTAATAAGTACTCCCAAAATTAATTACATATTTTCTTATAAAAGGGAAACACTTACACACCATAATTACACCATTAGTAAATTAATTTAATCAACAAACACTTCTATTTTTTCCACATTGATTAATATTTCATATTAATAATACTCTGGACTCATTTACATAACCAAATCCTTCTATTCATAATGATATTTTTTTAGATAAATCTTATAGTCAAAATATGTGTACGTATTACTCATTATGTTTTTCTTCATAATAATTATCATGTATATTTCTAATAGACACCATTAAATAAATAGACTATATTTATAAATCTATTTTAGAGAAATTATATAAATGCATCATCCATTATCCATTCCTTTCATTCAACTATAAAAAACTAAATGTCATTTAAAATCCATATATAAATACTCGCTCCTCCTTAAAGTGATGCGGTCTATTTTTCATCACCACCTATAATGGATTGTAAAATTGGAAATATATTATTAATTTATATGTTTCTTATGTATAAAGTATAATTTTTAGTTGATAATTTATAATGTACAGTCATTATATTCTACTTTTTTATATGTTTATCCATTAATCATTCATACATGTAAACTATTGGCTCCACAAATAATGAATCTCATTTATCATCAACACCGTTCATGGATGGTACTAAGAATGAATTTAATGAATGATACTTATAATAATTACATACTAAT
The DNA here is from genome assembly GCA_963277665.1 of Viscum album. Classification (NCBI taxonomy): domain Eukaryota; kingdom Viridiplantae; phylum Streptophyta; class Magnoliopsida; order Santalales; family Viscaceae; genus Viscum; species Viscum album. Next base: position 59,201 of record CAUJRU010001604.1, read on the forward strand.
GTTTCAATAAAATTTTATTTATATTTAAATAAAAACATGTCTGAACTCATTAAATAATTATAACATTCCCTTTTGGGCCAGTTCAACCGTCTATGAGAAAAATATTAAAATACTTTTTACATTAATGAATAAGTAATATAATTTAATAAATAATCATATTATAAAAATTAATTTAGTTTTTAAATTATTTTTAGTGTTGTTATTGACATTTAATATATATATATATATATTATTGTATGACAACTTGAAACTGGGTCATTAAAATTTTCTATTCCCAAAACATACCTTATTAATTAACTTATTGAAAAGGTACATGGTGAATGATTGAAAAAACATGATTCCTATAACAATGAATATCTATGGATAGTGAAATTTGATGTAATATCTTTGAAATAACCCCACCACAATGATACACATATAAAACTTTGAATTGAAATTTCAAAAGACCCAATGATATAAATAATCTAAAAGTGACTAATAAATATATAATTGATGGTTATAAAATATATTTATAAAAGTTTGTAACTATTTTTTTCTAATGTAATCATTTAATATAGTAATTTTTAATAGACTAGAGGGTATATCTCTTCTCAATAAAAATTAATACAATGTATAAAGTTATTTTTATAAAATTTATATTTATTGAAGATATTTATTATTTTTTCCCTTGAAAACATTATTATGGTGTTAATAATACCAAATTAATTTACATTAAAATAATTACATATTTAATATATTACTAATAAATATATCATTTTTTATTTAAAATCATTTTAATTCAAAAGATACCAATATTATAGTGGTCTTTGTTATATCAACAATCTTCATTGACATGGAATTCTTATTTTTAAACATATTTCATCTAGGATTGGATACATCCACCCAAAACTATATTTCATGGTATAATGATATCCACTCTACAAATAATAGATTTTACTTTACCTATATCTTCCTAAAAAAGAACATCATTGTTAAAAATAATTCTCATTCTCTTTATTGGTGTTTCCCATAAATGTCTATATTTTCGGGTCCCTATATTTATCTATGTTAAAACATGAATTATAAATATGTGCTACCTTAGGATACCATAATAATTAACTTACGAAATTTTCAAAATTGTGTGTTCCAAAATTATATATATATATATATATATATTTGGAAAATTAATATTAAAATATTTAATGAAATAAATCCTTTTGAAATAGTTGGTATAATATTTCACTATAAATTTCAATTTCATTGTAATTATATCATATCAAGGATCACATTTGAATGAATATTTTTACATTATAATTATAGTATATGTTTTCACATAATATTTTTTATAGACTAATGTCTTTTTATTAACAATTTATTAATGTTTCTTTTTAAAAAATAAATGTATCAAAAAATATCTACATCAATATTTTAATTAATTTATGTCTTTTTCATAGATTAATTAATGGGTTTTATTTGTAAATTTATATTTTTGAAAATATATTTTTGTAGTTTATCATGTTTGATCCCATTGAATATTACATTTCAATGATACTTGTAACATCATATCTTTATTATAGTTTAAATGACTATCTAAAAATCCATTCCAATTTTCCATATCTGTTAATACATTTCAAGGGCTTCAATCATTCATTTAAGGTTTTTTCATTAATCATAATCTACATAGTCTTATGAAAAAACAATATATGTATATTTAATATTATGTGTCAACTATTTATATTCATGAAGACAAATTTCTTGATATAGTATTAAAAATTTATTAAATCCATTTCTCTTTCTGTCAATTAATTTGGATATAATGAATGAGATATTTAAAGTGATAGTCTTATATATGGATTCCTGATTGAATGGGTTCCTATTTTTCCCTACAAGGAAATGGTTATTGTTTTATAACACATAGATAATTATGGATTTCATATTTTGATATATGATTACATAATAGACCATGAGATGTGATAATAGAATCAATGAGGGACTTCTAGTTGTGAAACAAAAGTAAAAAATGGACTATGTGTTTTCATACTTGATTCACTTTAGGGATATGAGATATTTTCCTCATTTATGAATGGGGAACATGAATTAATTCCAAATTTACCTTATAATGTGATGCATTATTGCTATGAAAAACAATTGTGTCATGATTTTATATTATTATTATTTTTGTTAGGTATTGCCACATTATATTTTTCTACATATTTATTTAATTTTCATATGATGAAGACTAGTGGATCATGTATATTATATCATGTTTCCAAACTATTATACAACAATATATGTTTCTCCATTTTATATTACCTATCATTCCAAAATTACATGTTTAATACTCAGGTAGTTCCATACATTTTATAATATGATATATCTCCCCTATTATATTTTTATTATGCTGATCAAATGACCAATGAAAAGATATTGGTCATATTTTCTATTGCATTTTATTTACAGTCACCCATTTTTTGTGATTCCATTACATGGTTATAATGATTATAATAACATATGTGATGACTAAAAGGGAGACTAGTATTTTTATTTAGAAAAAATATTTTAAATTTTTATAAAATAAGTTTCATATAAAAATGGTTCTCAATGAAACCAAAAAATTCATTTATATTTTTGTAATATATTTCTATCATTTAATGAATATGTTATAGAAATGATTTAAAATAATGATATAATTATTGTGTGATTATATAGTTCGTATCAGAGTATTTTTTTCTTATTTTTTGTGTTGGGATTGTTTTTTTATATTAGGATTAAAAATATTTAATGAGAACCTAGGAGAAATGTATATGAATATGAAAAATTCTTAAAATTTTAGTAATGTGTATCACATTCAATTCACCTTATAATTATATTCCTATCAAGACACAATATTGTGAGTATTGATATTGTACAAATTCATTTTGTGGTAGTCACCTTAAAAATGGTTGTCTGAGTAAAAACACAATATTAACTCTAATAAAATATTATTGGTCCTAAGACAAATCAACTATCTAGGAACTTTATAGTGACATTATTTGGTTTATCAAATGATAATTAAAAACTATTTTGATTAATTTCATCACATTTTTTTATGTTTATAGAACCTAATATGTGATTAAAAAAGAATAACTAAGACTAAATCATATAAATTTATTTAATTTATGTTATACCCATACCATGTTTATAATTTTATATTTTATTTAATTTATTTTTGGTACAATTTTTATGTAATTTAAAATTTGTTCGAGTATGATTAAACTAATTTAATAAGTAGTCTAATAGGAGGGGTAATAATTTTACAAATAAGAAATTAAAAGAAATAGGTTAATTGTAAATGATTTGATAGGAGATTCTCCATCAAATATTCTGAGTCATGAATAATAATGAAAACCATGTTGATATATAGAATTCGCCATGGATTGTTAAACATTATATATAGTACTTTAAGAAGCCACATTATCTATCATTTTATAGTTCTTCTAACCCTGTAATCAATGAGGAATTTATCAATAATATATATAATATTTATTCTATTATATAGGGATCATAAAATGAGATGGATTTCTATGTTGGGTATCATCTAGATGGATAGGATTACTAATATATATCCTTAACTAATAATATGAAAATTATGGATGAATTTTACACTATTTGATGGGAGGAGATTTTGAATATATTCTTCAATAATTATTTTCCCATTATTGCTCCCATAAACTTGAGTAATAAGCTTCTTAGTTAAAATTTGGGGATTATGAATCCCTTAGATATAATGAGTATAAATTAAAAATTCTCACTTTATACCACTCTAGTTTTATTACCTTCCCTAGTAGTATTATTGGACAATTTACTAACCACTAATAACTAATCATTGAAAACGAATTATCTCTATAATAATTTCATAAATAAGAAGATATAAGTTTTCACACACTAATTGTTATAATGAAAACATTTTTAACTCTTTGAGTTAGAGATATTAAATTGAAAATATAGATACATGGAAAATGTGTGAAAAAATACATCGTAGGAATGAAATTCTAACTCCCTCGTTGCTAATTCAATTTTGTAGAAAAAAACTAATAAATTTATGAAATGGATTGAGAAGATGTTTTAATTAATTATAATGAATTATATCATTCTTATGTTTTTGATAATGAATAAAATTAGTAGATCTATGAAATATTAAAAAATATGTCCCTAGATAATGCTCTAATCACCCTAAAATTCATGGAATTTAAAAAGTTTGGAAAATATTCAAATAAGTTATTTAATCCTAGGTAAAATATATATAATTGATCTCTTTAACCTCAGGGACCAATGTAACTATAAAAAGCTTATTTAATTACCATATATAAGGGGGTTCATGATAATTAGTTAATACTTATCATATTCCCTACATGTTTTGGTGACTTATTACATTATGGTCTCATGTAACTATGAAGTTATCTCTAAGAATTAAATCAGTAAACAAATATTTTCTTCTATCACAGATAATTTTTTATAATATTAAATCCCAAGTAGAGTATTATGGGAATATTTGTTGATAATGTCTTTTAATCGAACCTTTTTATGAATATAATGTGATTATTGAAAATGTATTGGATGTCTCTATATAGATTAAAACCTTTACTGTTGGTGTAAGAAATAATATTTCTTATAATAATATGATATCCTATCGAAGAAAGGATTACTATGAACATCATTTATAATTATAATTAAGAATGTGGGTCTTCATACTAAATAACTATAGGTACTTATCTAAAATTGTTGGAGAAAACTCATTGTTTGGAATATTACTATTTTGAGGGGAAAATGTATATATAATTTATATACTGATTTAACTCAAAAACATATATCCTTATTTTTGTATATGTCAAATATTCCCTATAATCGTTCACAATAATTTCATAATTTAAAACTGATATTACAATATTTATCTAATGGAGGATAATGTAATTCCCAAAAATTATAGAATATTTTTTTTTTTCTGATAACAGATATTTTTGAAAACATGTACCACATGAAACAATGAACTAAAACATTCCTTGAAATTATTGGTGAATATTATTCTGAAATTTATTTTATAATAAACACCTTATAAAGTTAATTTTTTATAAGAAAAAATAACAACCTTTAAATGGAATTAAAAAATCATAATCTTTTTAATGGGAATAATTTTAATCAATATCACTTTCCCATAATGATTACTATTTCAATAAAAATAAAAATATGTTATTTTTAGAATTAATATTTTGATTATTTAAATTCATTTATAAATTATAAATGAATTAATTATGATAGGAGAATTTAGGATTTTTATATAATACAATTAATTTTTAACTGAAGAATAAATAATATAGTTTTAAAAAAAGATAGCTTAGTTAATTTTTCAATATTTGATATTAAAAAATATGTTTATCAGGAATATTTAAATTTTTTGATATATTTATGAGTTAAAAAATTATTTTATGTATTCCTTTAGCTAAATAACATTTATATTATTTTAGAACTTTTGTACGATTTAATACAATTAAAATATATTTATCATTATTATTTCCAAAATTTTTGTTGTTAAAATTATGTTTTTGATTGATTTGAAATTTATAGAATATTTATATGTTTTACAAAAGAAAATTTATTTTATGAATGTTACAAATACTAATAATTTTAAAATACTTATAATTTTTAATATTAATTAAAAAATTATTGAAAACATATTAAGAAATATATCTATTTTTTATAAAATTAATATTTCTCACCCATAAAATATATATTTTGATAAAAAGATATTACATTTGGAAACCATATATTTCATATTATTAAATATGGTAAATTATAATTTCAAACCATAAAATTTCCCAAACCCCATCCATCTAATGGTTCCCCTCTAGAGTCAGCAAAGAAGGAAGAGAAATAATGTCATCAAAGTCTTACCTCTAGTATACCCTATATTGTCTATTGGAAAAAATGATAGAAAGTTATAATATTTGAAGGAATTACACTCTATATAATATAATATCTATTTATATAATTATAAATGAACAAAAAATCCTCAAAATAATAGAAATGTATTTAACCAATGTTAGACCATAAATACCTGAATGTAATTAACAAATAGAAAGATCTCTAAATAAATGTGCAGTAGAAATGTTCTAAGATAGAGAAACGTAAAATTCCCTAAATAAACAATAATATATCTAAAGGAGGTCTCATTATGTTTTATTAAAACAGTAAAATCTATTTACATATGTAGGGTGATCATAAATCTACACTCAGTGGGATTATACCTAAGGTCTCATTAGTATATTTGAGATTATTAAAAATAATGCACCAGTGAGAAAGAAATAGAACCAAATATCACCTAAACAATAAAAACTAAGCAATATCATCCACACATAGGCATGATCACTAAATAATTCATCAATGAATAGTTATATAATACTATTCATATTATTAAATCTATTCCCTAGACAACATTCCCATTGATTTCCATATTCACACCCCAGTATCATACATTTTGGATCTCTTATCTCATACATATCAAATCCTTCCAAAAAACACCATGTCCATCACTTCACATGACCTCACATATTTCATGAAAACACCTTGTATATCAAATCACCTCACATATCACCCATAGACACATGGGCCCTGACATTACATATCAACCACAACCATAACTTAAAAATAGGATATTTTTATCATGAAGGATATAAACATGTTCCCTCTACATAACATTCATGAACCCCGCCATAATCCATGTCATTAAACATCTCCAAATTTCACATTTTACTTCTAGAAAACCAAGATCGTTCTTCTGAACATCACCTAGAACAATAAAAAAATCTATCCCTTCTCACCAATATGATTTTCAATAACACCCCACTGAAACAATTTCTTATCAGATTATTGGGATTTGCACTATTGGGATCATAATGAAATTAAAACTAATATAAAATTAAATTTAGTAACCTCAATCCCTGAGCCCAATCTATAGGTTCTCAATGGAAACTCCTTCCAAACACACCACATGCCTCACATACTTCATCGCTTCCACTACTACATAAAAATAAAAAATGCCACACAAGGCTCTCCATAACCACATTCCTTTCATTTCATGTTGTTCCAATTTCAATATTTTCTCATATAAAAAATATATTTTTTATATACCATTAATTTCTTATTTTAGCCTATTTATTTCAAATTTATTTATTATCCCCATTACCATTACTCCAAATTAAATTTCAATATGAAATATTCATTTTTAAACATTCAATTTCAATTCATCATTATGAAATTGGTATTTCAGTAAACAAGATACTATTAGAACATCACATATCCAAATAAATACAACAGATCCTAATATTTCACATATCTACAGGCCCCACATGTCCACCATTTCAAAACTGAATCCACCATTTAATGAGAAAAGACATATGAAACAACTTTTAATCACCAAATCCACTACAAAATTACCATAAATCAGCAATGAAAACCACATATTTTAGATTATTCAATTAAATTTTGTTTCATTCCACAATAAATTTAATGTAATTCACATCAAAACCGTTATTTTCACATAAAAAAATATAGTTAACTAGATATAAGTGTTTTCTAAATTTTTTATGGTGATATAAACAAATCAGACAAAAGATTCCCATAAATACTTCATCCACAATTCCAGAAAATCCTTAACTACCATCATTTTAAAAAATGTATCACACCCACATTTTTAGAATATTGAATAATATAAAAAATTCGTTACCCATGTTTTTTGTTTTCATTCTCCTATAATTTCAATTAATCCAATTCAATGTCTTCATTATAATGGTGATTATAATATTACATATAATAAAAGAGAATAAACCATCATACATGACATTACAATATATGAAATTATGGATCACATACGTCAAACAAGTATTTACGAATAACGGTTGAAGGTCAAAATGCAAAGACAACCACATAGGACCAAAATGATGGTGAAAACCATGATAATCCTAGACCAAAATAACCATCATCACAATCTCACTAAATCTAAATAAAATATTAAAATCACCATTGATATATACTATCCTCATATGAAGAATATGGTGAAATATGTTGACAAAAAATTATAAGTAACTGTAAATAAAAAAGGATTGATTTGTGGATCGAGAGAGTCAATGACGCTAAGGGGGGGGGTGTGAATGTACTCCCAAAAATATCATGGAGCATTACATGGTAACATATTGGTGGTTTTTAGGGTTTTAGGGGACATAGGTGTTTTTAAATAGTATGAAAAACATACTACCATAGTTTAACCAAAATTACTATCCCACAACATGAATTATGAAAATAGGGGGCATGGTATATTCTAAAGAAACATTCCACATAAATGTTGGTTAATCACTAATCCATGAATTGAGGCTATAACTATTCCATATATCTAGAATGAAATGGGAAGGACCATGGTGGATCCAAGTCTTGTTAGTAGCGGATCATGATAACCTGAAAAGGGTGTTGGTAAGCTGACAATATACACATCATATCTTCCCCAAAATTTGAAGAACCACAAAAACACACCATGTCTCTCTTCATTTTTATCCAAAAAAGCTACATGATAGATATAAGGTCACGTAACACCTCTCCATACCATTACTACTCTACATGGTTCTTCCATATGAAAAATTTCATAACATCAAAAAACTGACCCTTAAGTGTCCATAATTGGTCTAGCGAATCAATTCCCTAACTATAAAAAATGTGTTGTAACATGAAATACTCCACTATAACCTTTATGAATAGTCCAGAATCCATAACCCATAGTAGAAAACATTGTGATGTAATCCATTACTCCACATCATAGATCTTTCCAGGGCTAAAGCCATAGATCCCTCTAATGTATTTCCAATCCATACACATCATTAAATCCTCTGAAAACCATAATCCTCTGAATTAATTCAATGATATAGGTTATAAAGGATATACTATTACCTTAATAACCACTCAAACATGTTTTATTAGTATGAATCAAAACTATAACAAAAAAAGTAAAAACATAAAGGTTCCAAAATAACTATCGTCATAATGAAATCAACCAAACACATCATTCCATGTTGAATAAAATCAAAAAATATCCCACACGACAATAAAACTACATTGAATTCAAGAAACGATCCATTTCACATAACCATGTTCCCTGCAATCTAAAACATTACAATGAAAAAGAAAACATCTACCAGAACCATCACATGACACATAAAAAAGGATAGAAATTATGGTAATACACTTCTTATATCATCATATTTTATTCATTGGGATAAAGTAACAAGCATCAATAGTATTCAATTTTTATAGTATATATTGTGTTTATTAATAAAGGATTCTACAAAATTCACATGACAATATCATTAGTCACCAATCATAAAAAAATGAAAATTAAATCATCAGAAATAATGAGGATCCAACAAAACCCAAACAATGAAATGTAAGAAAATAGAAAAAACAATTGGTACATGGAACACATCTATGTCTCTGGCTCTAAGTACACTTCTTCAGGCCACCATACCTCCAAAACACATGAAACAAGAGAATTACCCATCCACATAGAACCACATTCTAACTATATTGTATCTACATTGGAAAATCCTCAAACATTGATTCATACATGATATCCAACACTCCCTATTAAATGATAAGGGATTCATTATGATGATACTGATAGAGATTAGATAAAAGGAAAGATTCATAGATCCTAACTATATTAGGAGGATAGAAATCAATAAGCCCAATCCCCATAACATACCAACACCATGACGGTCAAAAAATCTATGGTATGAACATACAACCCCATGAAATCCACCAAAGATAGCTTCATGAGAAAATATACAGGAACATGTTTTCCCTAGACACAAAATGTGTATCCCACATACTCAATTAGCATAAGAATTCTATAGTTCTCATTATTCTTTCTTCCTATAAAAAAATAATGAACAATCTAAATATTTCTCTTCCCTGCATCTAGACTGAGAACTCCCAACTTCCCATCTGCATCCATATACAAATAAGAATAACAAGCATTCTCAATCCAATCCCCGAACAGGCCCTGTCGATGACTGAGTGATAGAAACTATTTTATGATAGCTCAAAAAATTCAAGGGCTCCAACCAAGATCCGATGAGGTATATGTATGTATTCACAAAAAATATCCTCAAATATTTGGAAAATATACAATGTATTCCCATATGTATGAGTTTTGAAAGTATTTGTAAGGCATAACTTGGCTCCAAAATCATGATGCAATGTCATCTATTCTATTGATGGAAAATTAAAATCATAATTTGAGATAGTAGGCCATGGGAAACCCTTTTTCTATACAACATCACCCATATTCCTCCTTGCCAAAATCATCAATGGAACCCAAATCATTAATTGATTGGAATTGAGGCTACTTAATTATCCACTCCACAATCACCCCAAAAATTGAAACAATTTGATAGTAGTGAATCCCTATAAAGATGTATATTGAAATTTAACCACACATATAATAATGAAAATCCTATGGATTCAATAAAAAATTCGATACATGATGATCAATCATTACCTTCTATAAAACTAGACACCGAGCCACAATCCATGACACTATATTTTTCAACTCAGGCCCATAGAAAAATTTGTTCATACAATGATACATTCTATATACTTCTGGTTTTTCCACTACTAGTGATATATGAAACTAACTATGGAATCACAAAAACATATATCCTAAAAAATAGCATCCAATGAAACAAAATTTTATTTTCACTATCCTACGACAATCCCTTCAAAGCATAGCCATGGTAAAAATGATGACACATCACCTATACCACAAAATATCACCATTGAGACTCCAAAAAATAATAATGAAAGTATTTTTAATTTTAAATTAACATAAGAAACCCCTTCCATTAATCATTAATTCTTCTAGTAATAGGGTTCCCAACACGACAATCTTATTCCAACCATCTACGGACTCCCAAAAAATATATCCATTGGACATCAGAATCATCGCATTAGAAAAACATTTCTTATTTCACATGTGAAAGATATATCAAAAATAATAATCCTAAATAGTATTTATCAACATCTATTATTTTATATTACTCTCTTGATAAGATAATATATAGATCTTGCTCTAATGATTGGTTAAGATGATAAAGCACTCTTTAATAAGGTCATGATTCCACAAAATATAGTAAAAACCAAACCATTACTATATCTAATTGATGTGTTTTAATTTTATGCTTTAGAGGGTGTAACTTTATAGATCCATAAGACATCAATACCCTCTAACAAATCATTATAAACAACAATAAAACATTGGAAACATCATAGAAAACCACATACATCGCCCACTATTTAGGCAAGTGAAGTAGTTTGGCACAAACCAATCAACCATTTTGTTAGTAAAAAACAACCTAAAAGTAATCATTTTATATGAAAACATATTCTATTTTATGAATGACATCAATGTCATAAAAATATATAAAAATTAAATATAAAGTTCTAGTAATTTTTTATCAGGAAGAGGAAACTATGAACCTCTGCCTCATTCTTTGCTGATTCCAAAGAAACAACTACCTCAATACTCTATTGGATCATGGATACAACTGACTAGGATAATAAATTGTAAAGTAATCACACTTATCTATTCCATGACATAATCGTGGAATACATACAAATAGAATGTGGAATTATAAAAGCTATAGAACATATTTATAACGATAAAAAATATCATCCTAAGACATTTATTATACCAATATATCATCGATAAAAAAGGATAAAAACATAGGTATGAATTCATTTTACAAGTATATGAAAATCCCTATGAACAAAACTGTTTTGATTATGACACCGAACAACATGACTGTTAACAGAAATTTCCAATACATGAATCTAAAAGTAGTCTTCAGGATATATACCTAAATCAATATAAACTATTGATATTAAGGCTTCATGTTGATCATAGAGTACTAAATTTCTTCAATCAACAAGTTAATAATATCATTAATATTTATACTATCTCCCCTTGATTTATGCTCTTTTATTCAATACGAATCATTATACTACTATCCACCATTGGGAGAAATTACATTAGAGCACCCCGCAGTGACAGACTATGCCTGATGAAACCCTTTTGCATTAGATAATTTATTTGATTCTGTAACTCCTATAGCTGATATAGTTCCATATGAAATGTATCTAGTGATATCATACAAGCATCGTGCTATTGTTATATCCCAAACATGATATCATTTCGAAGGTGTATATCCATAACCTCCTCTAGGAGGACATATAAAACCTCCTTAATGACCATGGGAGACTACACAATCCAAGATCCTACCAATTCCATAGAAAAATCATCTCGAAATTAAATAAGGGACTCCATGTATATACTTCCTCCTTATATACTATCTGACAAAAGAAAACTAAATTCTATCTACACTAACCTAGCAACATTACTTCTATATAGAATTAGTTGATAGAAACATGAATATCATACAAAATGTCAATGTTGATGATGACATAATAAAACTTTATTTATAACAAATAAAAGTCACTATATAAATAATATTTCACCATCATGAGTCTATATCTAAAAAATATATCAAACAACATATTTTTTCACATTACTATCATAGACAACATCTACTTTATGAGAACCTTTCTACATGTTATCCTAGAAGACAAAATTGATTATATGAAACAATGGATTGTGATGATCCTATATCAAACTAATAAAAACAAATTTTAGAAGCTAATTTTACTATACATATAATGATATCTAATATCAAGGGAACTAGAACCTCAATAGTAGGAAAATATTCAATATTTAAGCCTATAACTTATCGATGGAGATCATATTTATGGTCTTTCTATGGTAATTGTCCATGAATAAAATGTAAATCACGAGGTTGACAATTTACTTCCACATTAACTATCGATGAAGCATAAGAATGATTTTTCTAATAGTGAGACTAACTTACTAAATAATATTTCTAATGATGATGATGATCTAGACTAGATAAAATATACTAAGCTTAATAAAATAAAACAGATAGATTGTTACGTTGAACATAATATCTGAAAACAATCCATATTGTTCCAAAACACCTAAAAATTTATTAAAACAATATTTCCCTATGAGGATAATAATTGATATTCAATGGTCATATTCATTTTAATTTATGATTTAAATGACCTAATAACCGAGACCTCATACTAATATATCTACATCTCAATGAACCATACAGGTTACAATCTCATATTAATCCTCTTCAATTATATATTGTCGATCTTATAACTTTCTAATATACATAAAAGTATGAAAATGATGTAGAATTAGTAACAACAAGCTAGATAGAAGGACGAAGTGACTCCCCAAGATGCCTCCTAGGGTACTGATAATAATTAAAAATAGTAGGTGATAAATGAAAAATATACTTTAACATGATACCCAGATATTAAACTACATTTCTCTAATTGTGATGAGTGGGTAGCTCAACATCCATAATTTTCTCCTCATCCTCATCATCAAAAGGAACTCTAATAAAATTTACCTTTTAATGTCAATTGTAACATCCCAGTTCTAGGGGCCACCCAAAGGCTCCCAGAACCTAGTTGGTCACATGACCTCAAGCCCATTTTCCCAAACTCCATAGATTTCTGACTCGCAGCATGGACTACAGTGTGATAATGGGGAAACTACCCAACATTGAGAGAGTATAAACAGTGGAGAAAAAATAGTAAACTACATCAGAAGTAGTAATACCAAACAACAAATGTAAACAATGGAAGAATAATAATAATAATACAACATGAGATTATATAATTGATGCATGTTACATATATCTTGGAAATCATCCAAACATTCCAAAATTATGGAACAACAGTAATTAAACCAAAGTACAGAAAAAAGTAAACTCCAACAACATTGAAAGACTATTCTTGGTCACAAGCCCCCCTACTCCAATAGCAATCAAGTACCTGATGAAGAATGTAACTTTCCATTATCTATACCTACAACTATATAATATGTTTGGGTATAAAAGAAAGTCCCAAATAGGGTGTGAGATTAAGCCTTGTAGGAAACCACCAAACTATCTTTTCCAAACTCATAGTAAACATATATAAAAGATAATATGTACAAATGAAGCAATAAACTAAGAAGTACTCGCAAGTAAATAATCCTACACTTTTAAATTATATTACATTGCATTTAGTATTCATCTTTTGAATCATGTAATTTTAGGATCCAGCCAATGATCTATATCCCTTATGTAATAGTAACAAATAGACATCTCATAAGACTATCTAAACAATCATGTAAATCTATGTCCAAGGTTTTATGTTGTCTTCAATGACTCATAACAGTCATTCCATTATCTAATATCAACTATTTGGGATAGTTATCATAGTCTAATACCCCTATCCTAACATAACAAAAATTCATTTATACATGACCCTCTAGGTATCTCGATGGGTATATACCCTCTGGTCTAATCATAGTACTAATAATTTACTAATGAACACCTAGGAAACTCACATTGTAAATTCCCCGTTTCCAATATAGCATCGGTAAATTATAAACAACCACTTAGGTAGCTCTAATAGTCTAAAACCATAGGTTGATATTCACTTGGAAACTCTCACATTCATTACCCCATTGGTCAAAAAAATTTTAAAACATACCCAAGTGATCTACCTCGGGAAGCCCTCGAAGTCAAATTCCCATTTTCCAAGCTATCCCAAAGCGTATCACATGCATCTTATATAATTATTAACTCTATCCTAACAAACAAGGCATGGAAAATAAGGAAAGCCTAACCTAAAATCTAGACCCAGCAACCTTGAACAATAAAATAAGGGAATACACCCCTGGTGTGTCCCATAAGCAAGTATGAAACCGTATGAATGAAAAACTACCCTTTATCAAACACCCAATGCAGATCCAGTGAACAAAAGGGTTAAAATCCAAATCATGAAATACCCCAAGCATGGGTATTCAGAACATTAAGAATATATAATCCGAAGATAAAAAAAGAACAAACCACCTCCCTTTATGTCTTATGATAAATACTCTTGAATCTCAGCCCATGAATCGGCATAGAATGGCATAGATCTACAAAAATCTGAAAAAAATTCAACCATAAATAAATCACAATAGAGGAGGAATCCAGAAGAAAAAAATAGTGGAGATGAGAACTCACTGGTGGGATTATTGCACAACCAAAGACATCTCAATCATAGATCAGATAGAGAATCAAGAGGGGTTTAATGTTTGTTTTCATTATGTAGCTCTTCTATACGGACCAAGGGGATAAGAAGTTGGTTCTGGACATGAGACATGACCCATCTCTGATAAATCAATTAAAAATAAAACTACATGGTCTGTTCATTAACACTGCACACCGTGTAGTAGCCTTATTTGGCCTTACCATAAGTGGTCTACATGGTCACCACACAGCCATGTACTCGGTCATTACACGACCCGTACAAGGTTGTACATGGTACCAGGGTACAAGGCATGTACTCATTAGTACACGATGTGTACTTAAGAAAATCCCATTTATTTCTTTTCCCTAAAAAACATCACGAAATCAATATCCAAACAGGAAATGAATATTCTGATTCTTAAAATCATTCCCCCTTAATGATATAAATACCTTAGTTTCCTTTCCAACTGTGGTGAAGAAGAAGAATCTAAAAAATTGAGCAATTGTGATCGTATATCATCCTCCCTCTCCCACGTCTCATTCTGTACTCACCTGTGCTTCCATATCACCCATTCCATAGGAATAGACCATCCATGGAGAACCTTCATGTTGTGATTCAAAATTCTAATGGGGTTCTCCTCAAAGGATGCATCCACATTTAACTAAAGCTCATCAGGTTGAAAAATATGTTACCGGTATGAAATGTAACATCGTAGCTGAGAAACATGAAAGACATCATACATATCCTGGTACCTATTAGGAACCTGAAACCGATATTCAACCAACAAGACTCTCTCCAAATCATAAAATGACCCGACAAATATCAATTAAATCTTCCCTAGTCTCATAATCTTTTTGTGTCCCATCCACAATGTGACATGTACAAAAACTTGAACTCTGACCTCAAACTCTAAAAGTTTTCTTTGTTACTAAGATTAATATTTCTTCCTAGAACATATAGTATCCATCCTCTTCTAAATAAACTCCACCTTCATAGTATTCTCGTAGACAATATGATCTCCTAACATAGCTTCATATGCTTCATCCATCCAACATAGGGGTGATCGGCATGGCCTAACACAAAAAACTCCATAATTTTCATCTGAAACATTTCTTGAAAACTATTAGTATAGGAAAAATCTATTAGGGTTATTTCCTTCTCAAAATTTCCCTCAAAATCTTGGATTCAAGCTCGAATCATGTCCTCCCAAACCTCAATTGTGCACCTAAACTGGCCATCTGTCTGGGGATGGTATGCTTTACTCAAAAGTACCAATGCTCCTAATTCCCTCTATAGCCCCTACTAGACATGATAAGTAAACCATAAAACCATGACAGAAATGATATAGGGAGGAACCCAATGCAATCATAAAATTTCTTAGATTTACATCTTTCCAAGGTTATCTACAATGAAGGTTTACTTTATGGATAAAATGGGTGAATCCATTGTGACTCTGTTAACAACAACCGAAACTGCATCGTTCCCTTGAAACGACCATGGTAAACCTATCAAAAAATCCATCATGACATCATTAAACTTCAAATAGGTACTGGGTAACTGTTCTAGAAGTCATTTGGGTCACAAATGCTTCACTTTCACCTACTTATAGGAGGAAAAACTCTTAACAAACCCAGCTACATCCCTATTCTTGTCTGGCCTCTAATACTGAAGAGGTATATAGAGATACATCATGGTGAAACTATGATGAACTTCACAAATAGTGGAATGAAAATCTCACAATAACTCCTTGCATTTGTCTATTGACACCCACAAGTTCCCATTAAAATGCAAGATCTCATCCTTGTCTATAGTATATCTATTAGTACGGTTCTGGCATAAACTCTCTCTCTTAGGACTAGGCCTTCAGAATTTCATAGCTACCTAATTCACACTCGATCCTATAGAGTATAGGTAACAACTATTGAATAAAGAAATATCTACTCTTATCTATCTTGTACCGCCAAATGTATCGATGAGAACATAGCCATGAGCTTCCTCTCACTAATGTCATACGAAACATCATGTATCTGAGTCCTCTTACACAACAAATTATCCATTACGTTGCAATTACCTGGAATTCAGGAAACTCAAAGTCAAAATAATGAAGGTACTCAACCCACATTTTCTATCTCAAATTTAGATCATGCTGAGTAAAAATATAATTGAGATTTGTGTGGCTAGTTTATACTGGAAAATTCTCTCACAAAAGATAATGTTCCTCACAATGAAAATCAAGATGAACCACAACTAACTTGAGATTGTGTGTCGGGTAATTTCTCTCAGGTTTCCTCAACTACTAAGACCCATATGGAATGTATCCTTCCCCCTGCATAAGAAATACTCTAATCCTGATACATGATGAATCGAAAGAAATGGTGTAACTTCTACCTGACTTCGATAAAATTGGTATCGGTGCTCAAGTAAATATCCCTTTCATCCCTTAAAAGTCTGAACCATCTGAATCTATCCATAAGTACATCGAAAAGTTATTTTCTGGACCGTCAGTGGCACTGATAAGAGTGAAAAGTTCTAAATAAAGCATATATATTAAACATACAACAAAAAATAATCTATATATATGAAAGACATTTTTTGGATGCTTCCAAGAAACTACTGCTCTCACATTCTCTGGGTCAACTGATACTTCTGTCTCTAAGATGATATTACCCATGAAGTGAATCTAGTCCATCAGAAAGTTTCACATTTAGAGTTTAGCATTTAACTGATTCTCTCTAAGTGTACTCAATATGATCACAATATTAGTGGAATGTTCATGTTACGTGTGAGAGTACTCCAAGATATCATCCATGAAGACCAATACAAAAGAATCCATGTATGGATAGAATACTTGGTTCATCAGTGACATGAAAAATATAAGTGAAGTCATGAGAATGATTGGAATAACCAAATACTTGTATAGAACATAGATGCTCTCTAAAACTATAAGAGGTATATCTGATGGTCTAATGCATATCTGATTATAACCATATCTCAATTAGATATTCAAGAACACTCATGATCATCGAAGATGATCAAATAGATCATAAATCCTAGGAATGGGATCCTGGTTCTTGACAATCAACTTGTTCATCTTCTAATAATCCACAAACTATATGAGGGTACCATTTGCCATCTTTGAAAAACATACAGGTGAACCCCAAGGATATGTACATGGTTATATGATAGTGTTTTCCTGAAACTCCTCTAACTGCTTCTTCAGCTCCTTTAACCCTAGTGGTGCCATCCTATATTGACGAATGGACACCAGTTCCACTCTTCGTACAATCTAAATAGAGAAATTCCCCTCTCCCTCAGAATAATAACATGAAAATTTGTCTGGGAAGACATGTCTGAAATGATCCACCTCTAGAGGAAAGTCAATATGAGAATTCCCTTGGTCATCTAGATATAAACTTGAAATCTGGTATGTAATTCCTCCCAACCCATGATGCTTGAGTCCATCTTCTCACTCCTGGACATCCCATTCACCCTTGTGTTGAAAAGACTCACCCTAAGATGATGTGAAACTCACCCTATAGAGAGATTAGTCATCAAATTCTAGGAAAGAGACAAACCATTCCATTTCGAAAATGACATCGAATCCTTTCATATCTAAGACATGAGGGTCCCATAAGAAGTGACACCCCAACATAAACATGGAACACCTTGAACTGACGTACACTAGTCTTCCGAATCCCCAATAGAGTTTCTATAGTCATAACATCCTCATTTTTAATGATAAGGATCCCAAGGCTCTCCATAACAACAATATATATATAAATATAGAAATTCCCTATATAAAAAATTACAGAATCTAAAACTAAGTCAACATTAATTGTACCTATAACCATATAGGGTCCATGATCCTACTCCAACTAAGTATAATCCATCTCAAAAGTCTGACATGTACCACGACCCTACAACCCTTCCCCGTGGACTAGAGCTGATCCACCCTACTTTCACTAAAAACTTGCTATCTGGATATAATGTCCACAACCTCTTCCTGGGTCGGAATCACCTGACAATATCAAGTTCCATGATTGATGAGAAATAGGTCATTCGGATCCTAAACGTAGTTTAATAAAATATCCCTTCTCACTCACTGTTTTTTAGAACATCTAAAAAAGATTGATGAATATGGACCATCTTGTTGAATGATTGGCACTCAACTTGGTCCTTCAGGGAAAGTGGTCGCATATGCCCACTCTTCCCGCACTAGTAGAATGCATCCTAGCTACCTAATGTTACATCATGTGAACTCTCCCTACAATGCTTTGTGTTATCTGTTAAAGGAGTACCGGTGCTAGATGTTGAACCACCCAGCTTGGAAACTCCGAACTCCCTCATATTGCACTCGGAAATCAGCATCTGGTTTACTATAGCAGTCATCAAAGACAGCCTGAAAAATTAACATGTTATTGGATGTCATACATGAGACCAAAATCTAATCTCTAAGACAAAGATTATTTGTCACCTCAAAAAACGAGTGAAAATATCTGAATCTCTATACAGAGAGAATAATAATACATCATGGAAAGAGCTCCCATATATAAATTCATGAACATATTGCCTTAGTCAGACCTCAACGTCTCGGGGTAAAAGTAATCCTAGAAGGTCCTCTGAAATGCTTTGCACGCCATATCCTGATGATGTCTAGACTATGAGATAACATCCCATCATATCTTGGTATAATCACATAACATGTACTTCATGAGATTCACCATCACTTCCAGAGGCATCTCCGGATGCTGAATGATAGAAAGCGTGGCCTCCATCCATGACTCTACATCTTGTAGTCTACCATCCACAAAAAATTGGGATGATGTGGTTGTTGGAATACCCTTTTCAACTCTTCCATATTCGGGGAGGGATGTGGTGCTCCATGAAAATTATTCATCATCCTCATAATGCATTCACAGAACTGTGGAACAACAACTATGTTTGGTATAATATTTGGTTCCAAGATAGACATGATGGGAAGATCTGATGTTTTTCCTTGGCCTACAATTTCTGTTATCTAATAATCACCTTGTATCTGGAATAAAACCAAAGGACATCTTGGTTCAATGACTCTTAAAGGTCATGTGCACACCTCTGTTCAAGATTATAACGGACAACAACATAGATGTGAAATAATGGAATATGATAAAGAAATATTACAAATGTCACAAAACAAGGTTATAGATCGTCTAGGAGAACTACACGACATGTTCCATTTTTCTTTGACATGAGTGTGTACCTCTTGTACCCTAGTCGTGTAATACCCCATTCACACTGTGTGTTCATCCTGGGACATGACATGTACATTAATTTTACCTCCTATTCAGGTTCATCTACATGGCTAGAACTACATGGTTCTCTCCTAGTGTTATGCTACACAATATTTAACACTTATGTTCCATCAATTGGTGTAGTCAGTTACATGGTCAGATACACGGTAGATCTATACATGATGAGTATAAACAAGACCGGACGTGTAGAACCTATGTTTCATCAACCTGTGTCATTAGTCCCACAGCTAGATAAGTGGTCTTTACCGAACAACATGTATTCCTAGTACACAGTGTGTTCTACCAAGATTTAATCAACCCTATTTCTTAGCTCACACAGTCAGTCAAATAGTCATGGACTACCCATTGTGTATTTAAAAAGTTGCTTTTCTTCCAAAACATTAGAAC